>JZKD02S2070903.1:446675-465166 GCA_000966675.3 Picea glauca | reverse complement strand
ACTTTCCTTATTTTAGGGTTGGGTCCACTTCTAATTTCTCCATTAAAATTATTATTGAAATAATTTATTTTGTATTCACTTTGAATTATAATACACTAATCACTTCACTTTATTACTTACCCTTTAAAATCTCTTAAACCACTTTGATTACTTTGACCTTTTGGGGCTTCTAGATGACATATGAGGGTCCTACAACTTCGTAAGGCCATAGTTCTCAAACCGTGAGGAGTTATGTGATGTTCTACATACCACTAAAAATGGAATGACATGTACTATGCATATAGAATAGTATTATATGAAAATATATCACAACTCATACCGTTACCCATCAAACAAAATTGGGTCCATTACCCAAACCTGGGGTGTCCAACTTCTCATGGCCATAACTCTCTAACCGTGAGGAATTATGTGACATTCCACATACCACCGAAAATTACATGACAAGAACTGTCCATCTAGCATATTTTCCCTGACAAATTCACTTTCCTTCATCTCATTATTACACAATTAAGCATGGGTTCTCTTACTCCACAAAGCATCTTCCCATGAGGGCTTTCACCATAAGGGGACGACTTTGGAGTTCATCCATATTTACTTCTTATCAACTATGACAAAACAATAATGAGTCATATTTACATCAAACACTATTGGGTCCATTACCCAAACCTTTGTGCTATGGTTCTTTCTTCAAGGGTTGACATCAATGACAACCAACCTTAATCAACACTTTTTCCATTTCCCTATGTAGACTTGAAGTCCCTTTTTGCAAATCCCAGAGATAAAAAAATTATTTTTCCACATATACATGCCCTACCTATTGTACAACATGCATTTACGTAGTTTGCACCACTAAAACTCACATACATCAAGTTTTGTGCCAAAAATTAAAAAATGATGTCGAGTTTCCATGTCAGATCACAAGATCCATGATCTTTGACCTTCCATAGACTAGAAAAGTTTTGACTCGACCCTTCAATTCCACTTGAAGGCTACAAATGGGCCAACTCCAAGATATGAAAAGGAGGAGAAGAATTCAACTTTGAGACAAAAGTTACTACAGAGAAATTATTCACTTCATATTGAGTCTGCATCTCTTTGTCCTTTTAAGTCTGAACACATTGTTCATCCCCCAAGATTTTCCTTACTTGATTGAGAACCTCATTGTCTCTCTTATATGAGATTTACTTCGATGGTGGATCAAAGTGGTGGGGGGGCAACTTGAAGGGACTTAGTTTCTTAGTTTTGAACCGTTCCAACAAAGAAGTTTGTAATTCATTCACTTATGTTGATTACATTTTAATAGAAATACTCTTTTCTCATCCAATTAATATCTTGAAAATATTTGAATTATTATTCCATGGGCGTATTTGTTATGAATGTTGATGGATTATTCTATTGAATGTGCTAACATTATATATTATCACCATATTCTTTCATTTCTTAGTTGTTGAGGATAAGTTGAAGGTGTATTTCTTTGATTCAATTGCTCAACGGTGGACTTCGTCGAACGTCTGGACGAGGTAGGAATGTTATCTTGTATTGCTAACATATTTGTTTATATAGCATAACTAAGATTAGAGTTGATTTTTCAGTCATTTCTTTCTGTTGTAGTTTACCCCTAGCCATAGAGATATTTTCCTCATAAAAACCATTCTCTCCAAACTTGGTTTGGAATAATTAGTGTTTGTATCTACATTTCTTTCAGTTAGGCTCACCTCTAGAGCCACCTAGACGATTCTCTCTCTTGATTCCTTTATCAAGTCTCTAACATGAGCTCAGAAGAAGCTCATCAATATGGGAAAAATCAAAGTCCCAAATGTACATGCACTTACTGTGCAAGATGGTAGCAGTCATCAATATCAGAAATCTAAAGACAAAGAAAAAATGAAATCGCATGAAAGTCCAAAGAGGGAAGGGTACTCGAAATTGTTCAACGATGCCTCTGGATCAAAAGGTGGAAAGAGAAGAGAAAGGGAGAAATGCATTTACTTCCATAAAATATTCCATCCAGAATATTCATGTATGCACAAGGAAATATATAAGATGGCCCAAATACATCAAAAAAATAACCTTAGAGATTGAATCCCCGAGGGTGCCAAGAAGAAGAAGAAGCCAGAATATCAAAAACCCAAGAAAGGAAATTCTATCCATTCTTTGATTTCCATAAACTCCTCTCCTGATGCTTGGATCGTAGATTCATATGCATCACACTACATGGCAGCCAAAAAAGAAGTCTAATGTTCATTGGATGTATGCAAAGGTCCTCCTATTCTGATGGAGGAGAAATATCTAGCCGAGGTCATCAGTAAAGGAAGAATTGAGATCACAAATAGAAGCTTCGAGAATGTGCTACACATTCAAAAAATTTCCATCAATCTTCTCTCTATGTATTAGTTGAAAAACTCCAGCACTAGAAAAAGAGTCATATTGACACCTGATGTGGTGGATATCTATGACATGAAAACCAATTTGAGGGTTTCTACCAGTGAGGTAAATCATCAATCTAGACTCTACACACTTTCTAAAATTATTGAAAAAGATTATGCATTATTGCTTACGCATTTTGATGAAAGTAATAGTATATGGCACTAAAGGTTCATGAATTTAAATTTCAGATATATGCAATATCTTAGAAAGTAGGGAATTTTTTATGGTCTATCTCACATCAACTTCTCCAAAGGAATTTGTGAGGGATGTGTTCTTGGAAAACACTCTCAAGAGAAATTTGACAAAGGAAAGACTCATAAAGCTTCATTTCCTTTAGATTTGATCCATAGTGACCTCATGGGACCTCTTCCACATCCATCAATCAATAAATAAAGGTACTTTCTCATTTTTGTTAATAATTTCTCACGCTTCACATCAATTTTCTTTCTTAGGAAAAAATCAAAGGTCTTTCAACACCTCAAATATTTCAAATCCCTTGTTGAGATACAGTCAGGAAAGAAAATCAAAGTCCTCCAAACAGATAATGGAGGAGAGTATGTTAACCATAAGATACATAATCTTTATCATCAACTAGGGATTTAGTTGCAACACATGATTCCCTATACTCTGCAGCAAAATGGAGTTGTTGAACGGAAAAATAGATCTCTAAAAGAGATGGAATCTTGCATACTACATGAAAAGTCACTTCCACAGATATAATGGGACAAAGCACTTAATTGTGAAACCTACATCCTAAATATATCTCCCCATATATATGTCAAGGATAGGACCCACTACGAGGATTGGAGTGGTCTCAAATCGGAAGTGACCCACTTCCGTATTTTCATTTCAGTGCATGGGCCAAGATTCCGTCTAAGAAGATGAAGGAACTTGATCCACATAGCACATAGTGTATCTTTTATGGATACCTTGACGGTTTGAATGGATACAGACTCATTAATATTTGCTCGGACTGGCTCATCATTGAGCAAAGTTTCGAATTCAAGGAAAGTATCTCGCATGTACCTCAACAACTGCATGTAGACACGTTTTTTCTTCCACTTGTAAGAGATGATAAGCATGCACATGTAAACTCTTCTTCATATGAGAATTATGATTCATAGTATTTAGATGATCTAGATATCGAATCAGTACAGTCTCATGCAAAGTCAGTTTATGTAGATGTAGCTGCATAGCCAAAGCCACAGCAGGGGCCCAAGTGGGCCAATACTACTCTTCAGGATGCACAAGATCTTGTTGGGGATCCAACTGATACTAGGAGGATTCGATACGATTTCAAGGATCTTCCTCTTGCAATCACTTCCACTGAATCGATGCCACCCATGCATATTTTATTGGTTCAATATTCATATCCACAGTCCTATGGTGAGGCTTCTGGAAATCCACCATGAAGGAGGAGTAGAACTCCCTCCTCGAGAACCAAACTTGGGATATGGTTCCCCTTCCTTTAGGAAGGAACCATTTCAAGTGAAAATGAGTCTACAGGACTAAGAGAGAAATGGATGAACAAGTTAACATATAAAAATATAGGCTAGTTTCCAAAGGATTTCAACAAGTGCACGACATTGACTATGATGAGACCTTCGCTCCAGTAGTGAATATGGATTCCATAGGTTGGGAACTTTCCATTATGGCAGAGAAGGGATGGGAATTCCATCAAATGGACATGAACAATGAATTTCTTCACGACGATATATTTAAAGAGATTTATATGGTGCAACCCCAGGGATTTATGGAGGATTCATCTTTGGTATGTCAACTAAATAAGTCTCATTATGGCCTCAAGGAGGCCTCAACGGCATGGTATTCCAAGATAGACTCCTACCTATTTTCATAGAACCTTGTGCATTGTAAGTCGGACCTGCATGTTTACATGCTCACGATGGATGATTCACTTCTACTCCTACTTATGTATGTTGATGATTTGTTGATCATTGGTTTCTCGACTTCATCAATTGTTGTTGTTAAGAGGATTTTGCATGATAGGTTCTTGATGATGGACATGGGTTCGCTAGATTTATTCCTTGAAGTTGGGATTAGTCAAGATGCATCATGCATCAAACTATATTAGGACAAGTATGCACAAGATCTCCTTAAGCAATTTCACATGACAGACTGCAAGTCTGCCCTGAGTCCTTTCCTATCAGGAGTCATACTTGAGGATGGCGAGGACACTCCACTAGTTGAAAACACACTATGCATAAAGGTAGTGGAGATCTTTATGTATCTCATAAAGTCAAGACTGAACCTCTCCTATGTAGTTGGACCAGTCTCCAAGTTCATGCAGGACCTGCATGACCTATATTGGAAGGATGCAAAGTGTATCCTTCAATACATATAGGGAACCATCACCTTTGGATTTCATTATGCAACAAACTCTACATTGTACCTCATTGGGTTCACTGATTTTAATCGGAACGATGATAGCATTGATCACAAGTCCACATCTCGTTACTCACTTATTATTGATTTTGGGCCTATCTATTCGATGAGAAATAAGGATGATGTTATTTCTCTATCCTCAATTGAGGAAGAGTATAGAGGGGTAGTTAACATAACCATTTTGGCTACGTGGCTACCATATTTTATCATTGAGTTGGGAATTTAGTTTCATCGACTGATCACCATCTTGTGTGAAAATGAGAGCACTAAGAAGTTCTGCAGAGATCTAGTTCAGAGCCAGCAGAAGGAGCACATCAAGATCTACATGCACTACATCCAATACTTAGTACATTAGGGGATCATCAACCTGCATTTCTTTCCTTCAACGGAAGAAACTACATACATCTTCACCAAGACCTTCACTAATAAAAAGTTCCAATCTCTGCGCAGTCGTCTTTGAGTGAAGGACATAGTTTCCTAGCAACTGTGAGTTCTTCTTTTTACATACATTGTACCTTGAGGGGCGGTTTTTCCCATGAGGTTTTCCCTCTCTTGTCTTTTATTCCAGTGCATCTTTTGTATTTGGGTACCTATCATGGCCTCGCTACAGGAAAGCATTCTTTATTTTCACCATAGTAATATTCATGGGGGGTGTTGGAGATACTTCACACACACCTAGGATTTCTTTTTCCTAAGGTTTTAACTATGTTTATTATTCATTATTCAGTCTCCTATAGTTTAGAGAGAATATTTCTCTAGGAGAATATTCTCTTTAGTTCACACTTTAGTTTGATCAATTGAATGGAGTCTAGATGCCACATTGGGATTATCACCATGCAACATTGGGATCATCATCAAGTAATGTACGTTGTTCTTATTATTATCACCATACTACAGAATTACTCATGATTCTGGGATCTCCTACTCACTTCACTTTTTTTTTTAAGTCAGTTAACTCAAGACTAATAGACTAGTCAACTTAGACTAGTCAACTCAAACTAGGTGGCAGTTCACTCCCGTAACTACCTAAGAGACTAGACTCGGTGGCACTTTACTCCGGTAATTGCTAGTGTGTATCCATATTAGTCTATACCACGACTATGATGCATTGGATTCTCCTACAGTGCACATTAGTTGAGTTATACATAGTATATAATGTGTAAATAATCATTCATTCATTTGGTTAATTAGAATTCTTCCATTCATTCTCTCATGTTTCTCTCTTCTCATATTTTCTCTACAAATAGTGTAGGTCATTCACTATCTAGATATTTTATGTGCAGGTTCAACACATTTATAATTATGGATTTGTGTATTCAAATTCTCTCTACATACTTCAACACTCATCACAAAATCTCTGACGAGGAGAAGATTCAAATTGCTAGGTTACACATAGAAATTCTTTCCGAGGCTTGGTGGGATACTCAACCGATTGGGATCCAACTCATTATGGATTTGTAGGAATCTACCTCATCTTCTACTCCTCCTATTACCACTTAGGAATATCTCTCTCAAGTTCTCTTTAACATATTCTATCCTCCTGACTATCGAGAATCTTTCGAATCACTGGTTCCAGCTCCACCATTCTCAGCCTAGTTCATGCAACAATACATTGAAATATTAACCATGATCCACATCCAACCTCATATTCAAGACACTGAATAGGTACTCATACTAAATTTTAATTATGGTTTATTGATTTTTTTATGCACAGATGTGGATCTTTTTTACGCTAGTTATTTGGATAAGGATTTCTCTCGTGCTCTAGCAGTTGAGCATAATATATCCCCTTGCTTCAAATCCCCTCAGTCTCATTCTAACTCCTCCTCTGAGCCATCATCTCCAAAATAAACCCCCTCCCATAAGTATGATAAATGGTGCATATTCCATAAATATTCTTTCCACAACATCGTCGATTTTCATGTCCTACAGAATCTCTCTACTGCCAAAACTCTTTTTGTCAATACTCCAGAGTCCTCATCTTGAATGCTCCCTCCTTCTCAGACAACATATTTAGAAAATACCATGGTTGTAGACCCCTCTTTTATTTTTATGGTTGTTGATTCTAATGCTATCTCGACTGCCCCTCCCTTCACCCAAAATATCCAAATCAACTAGCCTCTTTCTACACTCATTATTGATAATGGCATCTAGAATAATTTAGTAGTTCAAGATTTGGTGAATTGATTAAACGTACCCACCACCCCTCATCCCTCTCCTTATCAATTAGGGTGGGTTCATAAGGATGAAACTCGTTTCATGGTCACACAACAGTGTGTCGTCACCTTTTCCATTAGACCTTTTTGTGATTTTGTCCTTTGTGATGTGTCTCCATTGGATTGCGCAGATCTTCTTTTGGGAATTCCATACTAGGAACAACATGATTCCATTTATCATGCTCAAACCCATCATTATCACCTCAAACAATATGGTTGAACTTATTTTCTTACCTCTTCTTCCCTTAAATCTCCTCCTCTACTCTCTAGCCAAGCTATCATCCTCCAATTAAGCCTTAATAAATCACTCTACTTATTCTTTATGCACCCTATTAATCCAGATTAGACACCTGATTCCATTTCATTTGATCTGTCTATTGTTTTCTATGAATTTTCTGATGTGTTTTCCCTTCTGGAAGACCTTCCACCTCAACACCCTATTGAGCATTTTATTGACCTCATTCCTGGTGTTATTCTTCTGAATTCCCCTTCGAACTATTTGGCTACTAGTGATGCTGAGGAAATTGAATGATAACTCCAACAACTTCTCAATGTGGACCATATGTAACCCACATGCTCTCTTTGTGCCTCCCCTACCTTCATTATTCCCAAGAAGGAGAGTGGTGAGTGTAATTTAGTCACCGATTAGTGCACTCTCAAAAAGATTACTATCCAAAATAGTTTTCCTCTATGTCGTGTCAAAGAATTGCTTGATTAGCTCAAAGGGGAAAAGAATTTTACAGAGATGGATCTGACAACTCGCTATCACCAAGTGCATGTGGTTTCTACTGACACTTGGAAAACAACTTCTAAAACCACATTTTCTCTCTATGAATGGACAATGATGCTTTTTGGCCTCACCAACACCCTCATGTGTTAGGAATGAATGCAAGTCCTCATTTTCCCAGAATTTTGTCTCTTATTTTGGGTTTGTCATAAATCATGAAGGTTTCTATCTTAATGCTTCAAAAGTTTAGTCTCTATCACAATGGCCCACTCCTTAGTCTGTGCTGACCTTTGAATTTTTTCTTGGTGGCATCAATTTTTATAGGAAATTCATTATTTACTTCTCTCAGCTAATCAAGCCCCTTCATCATATGTCCAATCATTCCACTTTTCTTTGGACTCTACTAGCTCGCGAGAAGTTCCACTTCCTTAAAAAGGTCCTTTGTTCAACAACTATCCTTTGTTTTGCGCGATCTTAAACAACCTTTTGAAATTGAGACTGATGCCTCTCAACTTGCAATTGGTGCAATTCTTAAACATGGAGTACATCCCATTTCTTATCATTCTAAGACATTGGTTCAAGCCAAACAACATTACATTACCTACGATATCTTGGGTAAGGAGATCATTCTTCATACTGATAATCACCCTTTGATTTTTATTTTTGCTCAGTCTGAGCTCCAATAACAACGTCACTTAAAGTGAATTGATTATCTACAACAATTCCACTTAGTCATCAAATATAAGAAAGGGGACACCAATCACATGGTTTATCTTCTTAGTCGCCCCCCTCCTGATATACTTCAAATATTTTCTTTACGTTGTGTTTCTTATGAATATTGGAAGCCTCTCACCGTTTATTTAGTACCATTTGGAATACCTTGCAACAACCTACTATCATTAACCAAAACTATTTCCTAGAGTACCACATTGAGGATGAATGGTTTTATAAGGTTGAAAAGCTATGTATTCCTATTACTGATGATCACCTTTTTCTCATTCGTGAAGCCCACGTCTTCTATTATGGTGGGAACTTCAACTGCACCCAGGTCATCGCAACTGCATCCACTCGCCTCAGATCATTTCATATTCTTAATTTTATCTTACCAACCTTAACTTAGGAGCTGTACTATTAATATTTACTTTCGATTTGTCCATGCAAGAAATTAGTAATACTTTATTTACTTATAAGTTTATTTTGGATTTGCCTTTCAAAGAATTTTCTACATATTTGGGACGACAGGGGCTGCATCAAGGTACTGAACAACTGCTACCAGGCCGTTGCAGATAAAGGAAAGTTAATAATAGCAGAGGTTGTCCTGGATTTAACTGAAGATTCCAACCTTATTGGATCAGCCCAAGTTTTAGATGCTCTTATGTTGAATGTTTCACCCGGAGGTAGAGAAAGGACCCGAAAACAATGGAATGAACTTTTGAAAGCAACTGTTTTTCTCTATCTAAAATCGTGGGGAGGAAGGGCACTATAACTAAAATTATTGAAGCAATCAAGTGTTAAATGTCTAGATGAATTCCTACAGTTTATTTATGGAAGAAAGTGAACGTTCTTTCCTTCATAGCAATGTGTTTTCCAACCAAAATATATTCATCAAAGTATGATGTAATCACAGTTTAAATTATTGTATTAATAATATAATTATGTTACTTTTCAATACATATGGAGTTACTATGTTAAGATGTAATAATCTAGCTGATGTTTAATTTATTACATTAATAATATAATTATGTTACTTTTGAATATTTTTTTTTGTTCTTTCCTTGGTAGCAATGTGTTTTCCAACCAAAATATATGCAGTAAAGTATGATGTAATCACATAATTTAGCAATGTGATTTCTAACCAAAATATATGCAGCAAAGTATGATGTGATCACATTGTTTAAGTTATTGTATCAATAATATAATTATATGTTATTTTTCAGTACATTGTTTAAGTTATTGTATCAATAATATAATTATATGTTATTTTTCAGTACATCTAGAGTTATTATGTTAAGATGTAATTACCTAGCTGATGTTTAATTTATTGCATTATTAATATAATTATGTTACTTTTGAATATTTTTTTCGTTCTTTTCTTCACAGCAATGTGTTTTCCAACCAAAATATATGCAGCAAAGTATGATGTAATCACATAGTTTAAGTTATTGTATTAATAAGATAATTATATTATTTTTCAATACATTTGGAGTTATTATGTTAAGATGTAATCACGTATCGTTTCTTGTATTGTAACTGTCAATTTGATTATAAATATAATATAAGTAATTTAATAATATCTCTCATCTTCAATTATTTTTATAATATTTATATACAAATAACTTATATCACAAGGCAGAAGATAAATATTTTTTTTTAACCCATGTACTAAGCATATCTTATTTCACAAAGAAGAAGATAAATCTTTTATGTGTGTAATCCATGTACTAAGTATGTCTTATAAGCAATTTGGTTTATAAATAAAATATAAGTAATTTAATAGCTTTTATCATCTTTAATTATGCTTATTCTATTAATACACAAATAACTTATTTCACAAGGTATAAGATAAATCTTTTAGGGGTTGGCTAAAAGTTTTATTTTTTGGGTTTTTTGGCTTTACGTAACTAAGGACAAAATCTCTATTTTTTGTTGTTTAAATTGCATTTATGAATGTGTAAATGGATTCAACCTGCTGAAAAACCCCGAGACTCTTGGATTATACAAACTTAGCCACTCAAATCTGTAGATCCAAAACAAAATTAAACGAAAAGGTCACCCTACAACTACCAAAAGCTAGAAAGTTTAAACTATTGAAATATTTTATGTGCAATTGATCTTTTAAGTGTAATCCATGTACTACATAGCATTATTTATGATTTACAAAGAACTCATTTCCCAGGTAGACAATAAATATTTTGTAAGTGAATTCCATGTAAGAAGTGGTGATCTCTTTTGGTTTGAAAGATTACATTGTGGTTAGCCTTTGAAATTAGTTTTCGCTCGTTATGACACTATAATTCAGAAGTAACTTTTATGTATAGAATGGATAAGTAAATTTTATGCATTGAAATTAGGTTTGGCTTCAAAGTTAAGAAGTAATTTTGGTGATTTCATTTTCACTAGGAAAATTGGAGTTTACATATTAATTATTTTAAAATAAGTAATATTATGTTTTAAAGGTGTCTTAATATTGGGAAGATAGATATGTGATTCTTTATATTGATTAAATAAATAAAAAATATTATTTTTGATGTAAAAGTTTAAAAATAAAAAAGATGAAATCTCTAATTCTATAATATATTATAAAAAAAATAAGAAAAAAAAAAAAAAAACTCTTACCAGAGATTATATATATATATATATATATATATATATATATATATATATATATATATATATATATATATATATATATAATTAGATCCAATTTTAGATCCAATTTCATCAAGCTATATATTACATGAAGTTATTTAATGAGATAACAAGTGGCTAGAGATAACAAGAAGGATAATTTAATGAGATGCCACACTTAAAACTTTTTAATTTCAAATTATAGAAAGTACTAGAGCTCAATGTTATTTAAAGTTTAATGGAAGGTTTGTTGTGTTGATTGTGGAAGGTATGTCAGTTAAAACTGATTTCAAATTATAGAAAGCACTAGCCCTGGCAGTTATTGAAAATTTATTTGAGGGTTTTTTTGTGTTGATCGTGGAAGGTATGTTGAAACGGTTATGTTACTAGGATAATATTTTTTGTTGTTATATATAATATTGTACTATATTTTGGGAGTTAGAAATTCTTCTTCCCTCAAAATCTATAGTACATAATAATATCAATTTCATATCGTTATAGATTGATATCAATTAATGAAGTTAAATTTAAAGTAGCTGGGTTGAGAATGATGCTACAACTAAGGAGAAGACAACATTGTAGTGCAATATTTTTATGATAAGATTATGTTGTAAGAAAATAAATAATCAAATATTTTCATGTGTGTAACTAATAAGTTTGTTATAACCATGATGAGATTCCATGTGATAGACATTATGATCAAAAAAAAAAAAAAGGACATACATAATGCAATATATAAGTTTATTCTATTGATGTGTTCCAATCATGGAAACTAAAAGAGAATGCAATATATGAATCATCATTGAATACCTGCAATTTCACCAATGATATATCACAAAAAATAGAGTATATTGATTTAATGATGATATTAAAAAAAAGATTTACAAAATTAAAATAATTGAAATGATTTCAGCAATGATATAATAGAAAACAATAGGTGCATTTATTTTAGAGATGGTACATGAATAATTAATTTGAGGAATTAATTGCAATGAATTCAGTAATGACATAATGCAAAACATTGCAATGCATTGATTTTATTGATGACACAATGATAAATGATTTAGATAAATTAGTTGCATTGATTTCAATGGTGAAATAATGCAAAACAATATGCATCAATTTTATGAAAAATGATTTAGTATAGCCAAGTAGTTGTATTCATTTCAACATTGATATAATATAAAAAAAAATTAGGTGCATTTATTTCAGTAATAATGATATAACACAAAACAATATGGTGCATTGATTTCAATGATAATAGTATGAAAACTGATTCAATGCATTAATTGATTGAAGAAATGATACTAAGGAAATTAATCCTCTATATTGATTTGAATTGTTAGATACTGTAAATTATCAAATGAAATGAATTTAACAATCAAATATTATAAGTTGAAGTAGTATACTTGTTTTGGGTGGATACGATTTATCTATTAGTATTTGCACATTAAAACCATTATAATATTAAGATATATAAAATGTGAAAAACCGATAAAGTTTAAAATTCATGGATGGTAAACACACTTCGACCTAATTAACAAAAAACCACACTTATCCACTTCATCTAATCCACCAACATTAATGTTAAATATAATATTTTATTATATTAAAAAAATAAATAAAAATGAAAAAAACCAACAACTCTTTATGCATGAATATGAAGTATATTTATATTTTAATTCCTAAATCTTTATATGATTAAAATTAAATTAATAAGAAAAAAATAATATATATATATATATATATATAAGAAAGAAGTGTATTTTTATATTTTAATTATTTATATAATTGCAATTTCAATTATTATATAATTTAAAATTAAATTAATTAAAAAAAATCATATATATGTGGAGAAGATCTGCATAAGTATGAAGACGTTCAACTTTTTCAAGACCTTTTTTATCTTTCAATTTTGAAACTTTATTTTAAATCAAATTTATCTTTATTTTGACATAGGCTCCCTTGTTTATAAAATTTTATGACCATTTTGAATTGTTTTTCATTTAGGCGTTCAGCCTTTTCAAGACCTTTTTTATCTTTCAATTTTGAAACTTTATTTTATGTCAAATTCATCTATATATTGACATAAGCTTTCTTGATTATAAAATTTTATGACCATTTTGAATTTTTTTCATATTTAATTTATTTGATTTAATTTTTTCTATATATAAAATATATTTATATTATTAAATCATATTTTTTTATTAATATTAATTTATCTTAATATTAATATTGATCAAGTAATTTGTGACTTATATATTTAATTTAATTTAAGGGTTTACTTTTTTCTTTATAAAAGGGATCCCATGATAAATAAAATAGTGTATATTAGAAAAGACATTTCTAAACTTCAACATAATTAATAAAAATAATTTTTATTATTATCTATTAATTTGATCATTTAATTATATTATTAACAGATACCGTGATAAATAGTGTACATTAGAAAAGATATTTCTGAACTTTAACGTAATTAATAAAAATAATTTTTATTATTGTATGTTAATTGATCATTTAATTATATTATTAATTTTTATTTATTATTTTTTAAGCTATATTAAATATATTTGATTATTATTCATTTAGTATATAAATATTAATTATTTAATTACTATTTTGATTAAATATTTTTTAGAAAAATGTATTATATTATTCAAATTAAATAGCTATTTCTTTCTTCGCTTATTTATTCTTGTAAAAAATTATGTATTAGGATTTTAATGATTAGTGTCTACTCTAAACATTGAGAACTTTATAAAAATCAACATGTATTTGAAAAAATTGACAACAATTATGACTAAATCTTACTCAAATGCATAGGAATGATAAGAATATTAACAAATAAATGAATGATCCTTTTACGTTGGTCACTAACTCTTAGATATGCACTAAAGCTTCAGTTTCTATTCATGTCTAGTATTTCATTTGTTCGGTCCCTTTTGATGGTGCACATAAGAAAATGGAAATAGTATTCTTGAATTTTCTATGGGCCAAGAGTAATAGGAGAAAGGCTTCTATATAGTCAATTATAAACTGTGTTCCCCACCAAGAGATCAAAGGGGGAATGACGATTGTTCAAACTTATATTCAAGCGTTCCCATTGTTTTCTAAATGAATAATCTCAGGAATTGATGGAAATGAGGCACATAAAGTGTTAGATAGAAATTGCATCATCTGTGGGTTCCCACTAGGAAAATGTGTCATGGAAAGCTCGAATCTACAAAATATTTAGTTTCCCTTACCAATATTAAATAAAAGATGCTTTTTGTTGGAAATTTATCAATGAGATAGGTATTGTATATGAATGTAACTAGTGAATACATTGGTCATCTACTAAGACCTTGTTCTAATTGGAGTAGAGTCAATTTCATTTTTCTGATAGTAGTTGTGGTGGTTTTGTGCATCATTACGCTTCCTATTGTACCCATGTGATTATTTTCTATCATGCCATGGGTGGAATCAACCTTGTGACATGCTTCCTTTCCCCATATTTCCTCTTATTATCCATCACAAATAGTTGAGTAAAAGCATTGTTATTGAGCCTCTGCATTGAGACTCTTGAACTCAATTCCTTCCACTCCATCCCCTTGTGATTATAGAGTAGAAACTGTGGTTACAATTTTGGATATTTCTCTTATTGTTGAGTGATCATGCCTTATAATTTAAGAGTGAAATTGGTGTTGTATAGGTGCCTTGTTTTTTGGGGGCATATTCTTCTTGGATGCTCTATTTTTTCTCGTACATTTGATCACTTACATAGTCTAAATCCCAACATAATTTCATTGGACACTTTGGAGTGTCTAGAGGTGTTGGTGGCTCATACTACGATGATATATAAAGTATTTTTTTTTCTAATAATTAGGAAAAGAAACGCATGCGTAATCATTTCTATATGAGAGATTTTAGTTCACTACTGATAACTCAGGCCTTCAAATAAAGAGATAAGATGACTCATATAACGATGGAAATTGCTGTAAAACCTAGGCTAACAAATGAAACTTTTTCTATTTCAAGAAGTTGGCCATCAAGTGTCATGAGATTCATAATGTATCCCCTTCACACTATACCCCAAAGATTCCCAATGTATATAATATCATTTATGGGTGTAAATAGAATTTGGGATTAAACAAATAGTTACATTATTATGAAGCATTCTCCAAGTACGTTTTTTCTAGTGTGTACTGGGGGGGTCCATATTTATCACAATTGATCCCACCTCCATAGTTAGGGGAGATAGATATCAATTTTTCATCTAATATAGCAATTTAAATTTGTATAAATCAAATTAATATTTCTAGGTTATTGTACTCCACTTTTAAAAATGAATTTCCCTCGAAAAATCCGTTTATAAATGGTATAGTGACAATTGGTGTCACCAACGTTAAAGTGACAATTGGTGTCACCAAGGTTAAAGGTAAAGTCATTTGAGGGACTTGGAAGGGATTAATTTTTGTAGCATTAGACAAAGAGGAAGAAACTTAATTAGTGTTTTTGTATAGAATATAGATTATTTTTTCTTTACCTTTTGTGAAACCTTGGTACAAAATGTTCGTATTGAAGTATGAATCTCAACATAAATATCCCTTATGGATGTAGTTTCCTCATATCCTTAAACATATCTGAGCATGCACATAAAACATCATATAACCTTTTAGTAAGTTTATTGTAGGCAATACCTAGGGTACCCATGCCTTTCATCCTAATCCTAATGCCTATGTTGGGGACAAAATTTCAATAAAAATTCTATCCAATATTTTCTATATAGTCAACTATCCAACCTATAATATACCGCAAAAACTCTCTGAAAAAAAATAAAAAAAATTGTTTGTATAAATATCCTTGAATAGTTTGAGATTCTTGAGCAAGTAAGATTTATGTTATAAGGCATAAGTCTGAAAGTTTGCAACATTCCTTATTGTCGTCAACTGTCATTACCATTCAACTTAAAGTTTTCTGATCGACGATAAGTGTTTACTCCTCATTTCAATGTTTATTTCAATTCCTGTAATTATAATTCCTTTCCTATCTATTTGTACCGATAACCATTACCACAATCTTAACAACACAAACGACTTTGGGATTTTATGGCCAAATCCTGATGCGCTAGACCCTACAAATAACCCATTACCATATGTTTACAATACAAAAAACTTTGGGGGTTGATGGACTAGGCCTTATGCGTTAGTCCATACACATAATCATACGATGAAAATGACCAAACGGACTTAGGTAAAAGTAGAGTATTAGTCTATACTCCTTTGCGAAAAGTTTAAATATAAACAAACCCCTATAGTTTTTTTTTTTTAAATATTCGGATATAGGATATTGGTTAGGTAAGGCCTTCTGATTAAACTCAAAGTATGAATATTTCATAATCCTCCGATCATATCCAAATTCAATTGTACCGTTCGATTACAAGTACTGGGTCTCACGCTTATTCCATATGCCCACTAGCTGTGACCATGGGCCTAATCAAAATACCTTTCACATTTCGGCATTTTTGCATTTAGACAAGTCTCAATCCCTGAAATGGAGCGAGATCAATGGTCCATGAAACTTCATAATCTGATCCCCCATTTTATTAATCGAATGGATGACGAGATTTTAGTGTTTTTCCCTTCGAGTCATTGTGACGCCAACATTATAAAATTCATGATCACAAAATCTCCAAAGTGATCGGATGGTTCACATAACCCATTGAGATGGACGATTGAAGGGATTTCAAAATTTTGCCTTTCAGGTTTTCGAGACTCACAATAGTCCCTTTTGACATTTCCGTGTTCGAGACTTCATGATGGTGGAGTTTTTTCTTGCTATGTAAATCCCCGAAACAAAAATTTTCAATGTGACGTAAACCTACTGAGGCCACACGTGGATTGACACATGTCGAGTAGCTGCCACATGTCACTCTAATTCATGACTTACATGTGCCTGAAATGTTGAATCAACTTGACACTTGTCATTGCCTAATTGTGCCACATGTCCTTAGTTGACGTGGTTTGTTGATGTGTCTGTTTTGAGATTTTGAGGCTCGCTACATCAAATGTTAAAGTTCCTTTAATATTTGATTTTGCAGTTTGCAAAACTCTAAAATGGATTCTTTGACATGCTCTGATCTTTCGCATTTCTCGATTTCATCATTCTTGTTGTGAGTGTCCTTGACACCTACAGCTCTCAGTATTCGAAACTCCGAAATGGAGATTAAGACATGGTTTCACATTTCATCACTTTATCATTCTTGTCGTGAGTGTCCTTGACACCTCCAACTCTTGGTATCCGAAACTCTGAAATGGAGATTAACTTGTGGTTTTTCATTTTGCAATTTTATCATTCTTGTCGTGAGTGTCCTTGACACCTCCAACTCCTCGTATCCGAAACTCTGAAATGGCGATTAAGTCATGGTTTTTCATTTCGTGATTTTATCATTCTTGTCGTGAGTGTCCTTGACACCTCCAACTCCCAGTATCTAAAACTCTGAAATGGAGATTAAGTCGTGGTTTTGGTACCGTTGATTAAGCGCAACCCGTTTTGTGATGGAAAATTATATCATTTGAAGTAAAACACCGTATGGGATGTTCATTTGTTTCAATTCCAAACGAGATATGTAATACTATTTTAAAAAGAATTACAGGGTTTCCCTTCCGCCTACTTGTAATGGCATACTGGTTATTTTATTGGTTTAATATACTAGCACCATATTGGCTACTTCCTAGAAAGGATTTTGAAAAAAGGAAAAAATACTCGGCTATTGCCAACTATATGTGTATCTTGTTTATAGTTGACTCTCGATCGCATGATGGTATATGAATTCAATTTCCACTTACTGTACTTGTGTTAAAGACTTTAATTTTGAACTTTTAGGTGATTGTGTTGTTATTTACATAGTTAGGAATTTACTTAGGGGTATGTTTTAAGTTTCGAGATGTCCCTTCCTCCTTGGGCCTTCGCGCCTCTCATGATTAGTTCTAGTAAATAAGTTGTGTTAATTTGATTCACTCCAATAATTTTCCAACATTTCAACCTATAACTTTTCATTAAACACCGGTTGATATAAAGATGTGTAAATGTTGTATATGGTCTATAATAATTCTCGGTATTCACAAGGTCACTTTCGTACTTTAAATATACATATATATACCTTAGACACTTGATTTTAGGTCTATCTCCTAAAAAAAATCATGATTGTTCAGCTGGTACATGGAAGAAATCTTAGTTAATTACTCTACTGTGGTGCATTCCTTTATATATCATAAATGTCCATACATACATACATACATACATAAATACATACATACATACATACATACATACATACATACATACATACATACATACATACATACATACATACATATATATATATATAT
>JZKD02S2070903.1:421988-446625 GCA_000966675.3 Picea glauca | reverse complement strand
TTCCATTTGCATTCAATATGTAGGTAAACTCAAATCTGCATCACAATTTACTTGTGGGGTTTTCAACTATGACGCTTTATCTTACTACAATAGTAATCCAAACCACAACACAAATATTCTTTAAGAATTGACTAGTCATATCCTTCCAGCTAGTATACTTTCGAGAACTAGCATTCATGACAGTAATGAGATGCATCAAAGATAATCCATTCTGAACTAGTAGAGAGACATTCTAGCAATTCCTAAGTTTGCAATAGGATGCATTTGATCTTTTGTCCCTAATATTATTTCTAATAGATACATTCTATCAAGTATGTAACCATTTAACATTCAGCTAGAAATGGGACAGAAATAACATATCTGAAATAATACGCTGAAAGACAAAGGGAACAACCATGTTCCTCCCAACCGTAGAACAAAGCAGCCAAACTACTTGCCCGATTCACTCCCTAGATTGACCATGAGTCCATGAGAGCGAACTTGGAAAATATTTTCTTCAGCAATGTCCTATAGCTCCAATATTTTTCTCTTGACTCACACTTAAGAAGTGTTCATAACAGCTAGTAAATCAAAAGTCTCCTTTCCCAGCATACTTGGCAACGTCTTGCCTCCTCTCCTATGCTATTTTTCATTTGCCTAGGTCTTTTCCCTCCGCTGGGAATTTTCATAGCTTTCTAAATGCCTGATTTTTAGGGGCTGCCAATGGCCAAATCATTGATTGTCCACTTGTAATAATCATCCCAGAGGTAGTTCCAACATGTTCCCCACTTATGGAGTCATGGTAAGCTAAATTTAACATGGTTGTTCCATTTTTTCTCCTACAATCAGTATAAAATATTATGTTTCCATACAAGTGTCATAGTCAGATAGTTAGTTGGGTCAAATTAAGTTTCTCCCAACCATCAAAATAATTAATTACAATTACCAAATTCGAAATTCAAAATTGCTATAAATGGCAAAAATTTTCCAAATTCGAATTTACTAAAAATAGAATAAATTTCCAACAATTTTAAATTTCAAAAATATTTTATTTTTGGGGATGTCACACAACCCATATTCAAAAGGCCTTGTAAATCAATATCTGAAACAAATACTTTTCTCATTTCCCGCATATAAATTTTGTTAAACTTTGTCCTTTACAAAAAATAAATGACTATTGTGCTCTCCTTCTAAAAACCTTTTTGTGGAAAATCAATGTTTCAACCAACATTATAAATAGAAAATTAATGAATCTGAAGGGTGAAAATATTAATAACAAGGGAAGTATCTAATCATAAATTCTTTGGCTTTTAGAATTGAGTTAGTAGCATGCATGTCTAGAAAACCTAGATAATGTTGAGCACTCGACATTGTAACATAATTCAACATAAAATACTGTAATATTTTTTAAATTCAATATCAATTAAAGGATAAAATTGGTAAACCTTTTCTATGCACGAACAGAAAACAACATTAAAAAAAATTATATTTTACAATTATGCCCAAATTAAAATAGTATACATATATTTTAATATAATGTTTCTCAATTTTTATTAATTATTTATATTATAAAATTCAAGGTTTACATATTTGTAAACAAAATTTAAATAAAATATTGTTTTTCAATTTGTAATAATTATTTATATTGTAAAAATCAAGGTTTACATATTTGTAAACAATTTTTAAAAAAATAAAAAAAGTAACTTCAAAGATTGGAAGGAGTTTAGAGGCCGAGTGTGTTTTTAAATTCAATATCTATAAAAGGCTAAAATGGGTAAAGCTTTTCAATGTAGGATCTGAAAATTTCATTAATTATTATTCATGAATGTAGGTTGATTAATTACCATCATTTAAGGAAAACTATAACACCTAAAATAATTCATTAGTGGTTCATAATGAAGCATATGTGAACATTCTTACCATATGTCTTTAGGTCTTTGGATATTAACCTATTTTATTAGCCAATGAGAAACAATTTTAGGTCTTACTTCTAAACAAACAAAACTGTTCTCAACATAGAGTTGACAAGTGGCATTTAAAAAATAATAATAACCAAGAGAACATTTCAATGTTGGCCATAAATTAAATACTTTCATATGAACTTAAAGTAAAATACGTTTATAAAAACTTTATATATATATATATATATATATATTATGATGATGATGATGATGATGATGATGATGAAGATTAACGTCCACTAAGACCGAATTGGTCTATCGGACATTAATAGGGTAATGTTGGATTACTGAGAGGGGGGGTGAATCAATAATACAACAATGTAATCCTTTTTAACCATATAATGAAAGTGTTATATCAATGTAGCATTATCATCCAATATTTGCAGAGTAAACAAACAATGAACAATCATACACAGTACACTAGAGTTTTTACGTGCAATCCCAAAGAGGAAAAACCACATAATGTTTTTTCTTATATGTCTTGAAGAATTACATTCATTGGAAGAACCAACTTCCTTTGTTTTCTATATGCAACTGGAAAGAGGCTCCAACCCCCTAGTTTGTCACGATAGAACCAGAGGGAAGCTCCAAATCCCCAATTCTCTGGCTACAACTGGAAGGAGGATACAACCCCCTATGCTCTCTGAATACAACCAGAAGGTGGCTACAACTACTTGTCCTTGCCCCATCCAACCACCCTAACGTATAAGTAGAATGATGGAACCACTGTCACACTATCATTGTGAGATATACTACTATAAACTTGTACCAATAAAATTACACAAAACAACCTATACCAATAAATTGAACCATGTATCAACCATGCATCAACTTGTACCTTAACTTGTAATCAACTTGTACCATAAACAAGTGCATCAACTATGCACCAACCTGTACCAAACAACCTGTAATAAACTTGTACAATAAACAAGTGCATCAACCATGCACCAACCTGTACCTCAACTTGCAAACCTTCCTTAACTTTAACAATAAGAGACTAGCATTTTCATCAAACTTTACTTTAGTCTCGCATGACTAGTTTTGGATTAGTGAAGAACCCTAACTTGAAATAATCATAACTACATACCTGTAATGAAAAAAGATATGAAAATAGTACACACTGTTCTTCTTTCTTTTTTATGAAATTCCTCTAGGTGTCACTACTTGGAGCCTCTCAGAAAAGGAGTTACAGAAAAAATGGCATACCTTGTTGAATGCTCACTTATACTAAATAGCAAACTTGTAGATTGTTCCCCACACAAAATATTTGTTGTATGGATCTAAAAATTTTACACAAAATACTACAGACTGTACTGTAACCAACACATTTGGTCTTATCGAATTTGGATATGTTATGAAGAAGTTATGATGTTTTTACCCGAAACACCTATTTTAGACTAGTTTCAAGAGTAGCCACAAACCCTATTTTCCATGGAGTTTAACTCCAAAAATACAATGAACCTCAAGTTGAAATTCGTACCAAAACTACTTGGATATGTTTCCTCAATGGCCTCCTAATATCATAGTCTATATCATTCTAGAATAAAATCTATTGTTAAAAGGGTGAGATGACCTATAAATAACATACCTTAGAAAGCATCATCAAAAATATTTATCCTCCCTTGAATTTTGACCTTCTTTACTTCACCTTCCCTATGAAATTTGGCTTAGATATACGTTGGTTAACTCAATCACCTGTAGATATTCAATATGCTCAAGTGTGATTAAAATGAGAGAATCTTGCCTCTTACTTATACTCACCAAGTAGCTTCCTTTGAAGCATCTTCTAGGCCACTTTGTCCACATAACCACTTTTTCCACATAGTCACCTATGTCCAACTTTTCTCAATTTTCCACTTGTCCATTTGTCCAATAGCCACTTGACCACTTAACCCATTTTCCTCATTTTAGGGTTAAACTTCTTGTAACCACTTTCCATAATTATAAAGTTATGCATTTACTTTATTATTTAAATTATCCTCTTGGACTTTGTCACTTCACTTTATTATCTAAATAATCCTCTTTAATTTAGTATGTTCACTTTATTATTTAAATAATTCTCTTTGACTTTGTCACTTTACTTTATTATCTAAATAATACTCTTTGACTTTGTCACTTCACTTTATTATTTAAATAATTTATTCTTTGCAAACACTTTGACTTCTTTGACCTTTTGGGGCTTCAAGTCAATCATATGGGTTTCCTTCAAATTCATAAGTCCATAACTCTCAAACTATGAGGAGTTATGTGACATTCTACATACCAGCAGAAATGGTTTCACATGTACTATCCATCTAGAATAGTCTTACCTGAAAATATATCAAAACTCATACCCTTATATATCAAACAAAATGGGTCCATTACCTAAACCTTTGTTCTTACAAAATTTACTATTGGAATTTCTTCAAGGGTTGACATCAATGACAACCAACCCAATTAATCAATAATCTCCTCCTTTGGCATTGATGGCAACACTATAATGCAATACTTGAATCATATCACTCATGCTCCCCCTAGAACCATGGATGCATCTCTGTGACCAACGCTCCCTCTAGAACCATGCCTCTGTCCTCTGCATCTAATAAATCTCTCCCCTTTTGTTATCAATGGAAGACATATCTTTCCATTCTGGGTTGCTCCCCCTAACTGACTCATCTGATATCCCAACCTAAACTATCATCTTTATGGTGCTTCCTTGTGTACATCTAAGACATTTAAGATAAGCATTCAAAAGAATTCATTTTGGAGTAGAAATAACTCTGAGTCTCTCATGAAGATACTCAAAGGCTTCACGTGGAAGCAGTTTTGTAAAGATGTTTGCCACTTGTTCTTTTGTGCCCACATATTCAACTCTGATGTTCTTTTCTACAACATGTTCCCATATAAAGTGATACTTTATTGGAATGTGCTTTGTTTTGGAGTGAATCACCAAGTTATTTGAGATACTGATGGCACTTGTATTATCAAAATAGATTGGAATGGGCTCATCATACTCAAACTATATATCTGTTAGAGTTTGTTTCATCCATAGAACCTATGTACAACATTCTTCTACTGCAATATACTCTTCCTCGGCTGTAGATAAAGATAATGATGATTTTTTGTTGCTTATATATGATACTAAACACTCACCCAAGTAGAACAATGCTCCACTGGTGCTTCATCTATCATCAATACAACTTGCCCAATCTGTATCTGTGTAGGAAATATGTGATATATCATTTCCTTCTGAATACCATAATCCAAACTCTTTTGTTCCTTTGAGATATATGAAAATCCTCTTCATTGCTAATACATGTGATTCCTTTGGTACTCCTTGAAATCATGCCACCTGTCCAACTACCTGCATTGCATCTAGTCTAGACGTTGTCACATATAGTAGGCTACCAATCATTAACCTATATTTCCTCTGATTGTAGACTTTGAATCATCATCTTTGTTCAACTTGCAACTGGTTTGCATGAGAGTGATGATTGGATTGCATTCTTCCATTCTAAACCTCTTTAGAATTTCTCTGATATACTTGGTTTGAGAAATGAAAATTGATTGGTTTCTTTGACGTATCTAAATACCCCGAAAGAACGATAGTACTTCAAGTAATGACATTTCAAATTCATTATTCATGTCCTTTGGAAATTTCTAGCATAATCTGTCATCAATACGTCCAAAAATAATATCATCAACATAAAGTTGAATTAATAAAGTACTATCTTAAGTTACCTTGATGTAGAGGTTGTTGTCTACACTTCCTTTTTTGAACCCTGCCTGCTATAGATATTTATCCAGTCTCTAGTACCATGCTCTAGGAGCCTATTTTAGACCATACAAGGCCTTCTTTAATGTACAAACATACTCTACGCTCTTTGATAAGTGAAATCCTGTTGTTTGTTTAATGTAAACTACTTATTCAAGTTCCTCATTTAGAAAAGATGATTTTATGTCCATCTGATACAATCTAATATTTTTGGAGCTTGCATAAGCTAAAAGAAATCAGATTGCTTCCATTCTAGCAACCAGGGCAAATGTCTCTTCAAAATCGATTCTTTCAAGTTATGCATATCCTTTACATACCAATCTAGTTTTATTCCTTGTACCTTTCCATCTTCATTCAATTTATTCATGTATACCCACTTTGTGTCGATCACATTCTTATCCTTTAGTATTGGAACCAATTCCCAAGTGTAATTTTTCTCTATTTGATCCAATTCTTCATCCATGGCCTTATTCCGAAATTCATCCTTATTGGCCTCTTCAAAACAAGTTGGTTCAATCGTAGATGAGAGTGCTAGGTGCATTTCTTCTAGTGAACAAATTATTTTTCTAGTCTCAACTCCTGCATCTTTTTTTCCGATAACATAATCTAAAGGGTGATTCTTATGTACTCGTCTTCTAGGTGTCTTTGGAGGCACCTGCTAAACTTTGTCTTTTGATTCTGTCGAATCCTCTTCATATTTCCCTTCAACTTCATTTTCATCTTCTGCTTCTTCTTTCTAAATGTGTTCCATTGATTCATTTTCTTCTTCCTTTAATTCTTGTGCACCTATTTCATCAATTGTTACGTTGATTCTTTCCACAACTTTGTTCAATCCCAGGTTGTAAAAATTGTATGCTTTCCTTATACTTGAGTAACCAAAAATTACTCCTTTGTCCACATGAGATTCAAACTTTCCCATTCTACTATCTTCTCTTTTGATGTAGCATTTCTTCCAAAAACTCTAAAGTGTTTCACATTTGTTGGTATTCCTTTCCATACCTCGTAGGGATTTTTATCAGTGTTGTTTTTTAGCATTAAATTGTTTTGAATGTGAATTGTTGTATGCATTGCCTGTGTCCAAAATATATCTATGAATTTGAAATCCATTATCATTGTTCGAGCCATTTCCTATACTGTCATGTTCTTTCTTTCAACAACTCCATTCTGTTGAGGTGTCCTAGCAATGGGGAATCACCTTTTTATTCCAAGATTGCTATAGTAGTCCATAAATTCTTTTTAAGTGAAATCTCCTTGATTATTAGATCTCAAGCGTTTGATTTTTGAATCCATTTCATTTTCAACCATTTCCTTGTAGACCTTGAAGTTTTCAAGAGCTTCTAACTTATTCTTGAGAAAGAAAATTGCATTCATTCATGTGTAATCAAGAACTAATAACATAAAGTATTTCTCACCTTTTAAACCCTTTGTTGTAGTTGGTCCAACTAGATAAGTATGCACAATTTATAGTGGTCTTGTCATTGAATATTCTTTTGATTTAAACCTGGTCTTTGTTTTCTTTCCCTGTTGAAAATTCTTTCATTAAGTGTTGGTTGGTTTCGTGATCTCGGACATTTCTCTAATTGATTCCCTTTTGTTGACTTTGAAAAGGTTATAAAAATGTATGTGACCCATTCTTCTGTGCCATAGCCAACTTTCATTTTCCTTTCCTAGGAAAAAATTTTCATTTTCAATTTCACTTAATACATATATTTTGCTTGAAGTTCTCATAGTTGTTACAATCAATTTCCCTGAACCTTCTTTTCTTATCTCTCACTTTTGTGAATTGAAAGTAAATTTATGACCTTGGTCACACATTTGAATCACACATAGAATTTTAAATATTATGTTTCATATCTTCTATTAATAGAACATTTTCTTCTTTGGTATTCTTGTTCCCAATTCTGACAGTTCATTTTCCAATGATTTTAGCTGAATCATCATTTCCGAAGGAGAATGATCCATCTAATTCCTTTCATAATGTAAGAAACCTGTCTCTATCACCTGTCAGGTGTTTTGAACAACCACTGTCAACATACCAACCACATTTCTTCTTCTTATCTTGTAGAGAGAGTGTGCATTCTTCATTGCTATACTGATTATAGTTCCTTATCCATGTCCTTTTTTGAAGTTCCTGTCTGTGACTATTGTTGTTATGTTGTGGTTCTCTAGGAGGGATTGCCATTCTACAATCTTTGGCCATGTGTCCAAAGTTGTTACATTTCTAGAATTCCACTTCAGTGCTCAAAGATTCAAACATTTTGTAACTTCTTCTCTGTGTTTCACTAGGATTCACGGATAACCCTTTTGTGTATGACTTTCAAAGTTGTTTATTTTCATGTTGTCATCTCTGCAATTTACAACTTTATGTCAAAAATTATTACATGCATAATATAAACCAAAAAATATAGTTTGATACCTAGGAGTTGAAGATATTCTGAAAGGAGGTACTCTTATGAATTCTTCTTCTTCCTAAGGCCTAGTTTTTTTTGTCGGTCTTTGATTCTAAAATTTGAATCTTCTCGGTGGAGGATTGTCCCTGTAATTTTATTTGTAGACCTTTGTATCCCCTTTGATTTTTTTTGCATAAATTTTGGATATGTTTCTTGTTCTACTGTTTTGTGGCTTGATCCCTTTTCTATATGATTTTATCTAAGTCTGGACTTTTCATGATGAGGTTTTTGACTGTTGATAATGTCATTCAAAATTTTTGAGTTGTTCTACATATTTTTCTTTTGAAGATCCTTTATTATTGTGACAATTTCTTCTTCCAAACTTCCAATGATCCTGTCTCTTCCTTCTAGTTGTTCTTTGAATGATTCCTCAATTATTTTATCTTCTTCAAGTTGAACATTCAATTTTGTGATCATTTGTTCTATTTCCTGAGTGTATTCTGTTTTGTCTAGTTTCGCTTGCAGTTTCTTGTTTTTCTTCTTTTCTCTTCTGATAACTTCTATGACACACAAAATTTATTTTGGGTAGTCAACTTCTATCTCTTTATTAGAGTCTTCTACTTCCATGAATAGAGCTCTTTCTGTCTCACTATCACTGACTTCATCCTCATCTCATGATCATATGTCTTCTTTGGTGCATAATATTTTATTGAAAAGTTTATTTGTGGTTCTTTTTCATTTATATGTTTGTTTTGTATTTGAGTAACCTTCATCATTTCTCTTTTTATTATGAGGAAAATTGTTATCAAAAAGACGAATACCATCACAATTAAAACAAATCAAAGGAATCTTACCTCTATACCTGTCGTTGGTTCCCTTGTTCAATCTTCTGACAAAGTTGGCAACTTCTTCATCATCTTCTAAGACATCACTACTGCTGCTATGTTATTTTTCCTTTTTATTTGTCTTTTGCTTTGAACTTTTGGATGCTTTGAATGCTCCTTATTTTATATCTAGATTTTCTTGTTCAGTTCTCATTTCATATGCTATGAAGATTCCATGTAGTTTGTCCATGCTTATTGATTTTAGATCTACTCTTTGTTCTAGTGTTGATATATTAGGGTCAAATATCATAGTAAGAGGTATTAGTACCTTTTGAACAATTACATATTCTTTTATTTCTTCTCCCAATCCCAAGATTGCATTTACTATTTCATCGACTTGTAAAAAGTAAGCTGCAATGTTCTCATCTTTCTTTATCCTTAGTTGTTCGAACTGACCTCTGTAAGTTTGAATCTTTGTTGCTTTGACTTTTCAATCTCCATAAATATTTCAAAGTTTGTCCCAAATCTCTTTAGCAGATTTACAATGTGCAACTTTGGTGAATCCCGATTCTCCAAGACCATTCAGAAGTGCATTTGTGGATTTGAGATTATTATAACCGATTTTCATAGCTTTGTAATTTGTCAGTGGAACTGCTGGTGTTGTGTATCCATGTACAATTCATTGTGAACATTCAAATCCTCGTCCTTGTATATATTTATTCATCTTTATGATCGAAAAGGCATAGTTTTGTCCATAAAACTATGGTATTCCATTGTTATACATAATGTTTCTCTCCATGATCTACCTTTCAGTGTTTAAACTGATTTATGAAGGAACCTGCTCTGATACCAATTGTTGGATTACTGAGAGGTGGGGTGAATCAGTAATAGAGCAATGTAATCCTTTTTAACCATATAATGCAAGTGTTATATCAATGTAGCATTATCATCCAATATTTTAAGAGTAAATAAAAAATCAACAACTGAACAATCATACACATACATAGTACACCCGTGTTTTTATGTGGAAATCCAAAACATGAGAAAACCACATAATTCTTTTTCTTATATGTCTTGAAGAATTACATTCATTGGAAGCACCAAATTCGTTTGTTTTCTAGATTCAAATAGAAGGAAGCTCCAACCCTCTAGTTTCTTAGGCTATAGCATGAGAGAATTTCCAACTCCCCAATTCTTTGGATACAACCAGAACGAGGATACAACCCACTATGTTCTTCGGCTATGACCACTAGTCCTTGCCCCTTCCAACCACCCTAACGTATAAGTAGACTAATGGAACCATTGTCACACTATCACTATGAGATATACTATCGTAAACCTGTACCAATAAAACTACACCAAATAAACTGTACCAATAAGTTGAACCATGTATCAACCATGCATTAACCTATACCTCAACTTGTAATCAACCTGTACCATAAACAAGTGCATAAACCATGCACCAACTTGTGCCAAGAAAAATGTATTCAATATGTACCATAAACAAGTGCATCAACCATGCACCAACCTATACCTCAACCTGCAAACCTTCATTAACTTTAACAACAAGAGACTATCATTTTCATCAAACTTTATCTTAGTCTCACATGACTAGTTTTGCATTAGTCGACAACCGTAACTTGAAATAATCATAACTATGTACCTATAAGAATTAAAGATATGAAAATAGAACATAATGTTCTTTAGTGTGTTTTATGCAATTCCTCCATGTGTCACTACTTGAAACCTCTCAGAAAATGAGTTATAGAAAAAATGGCATACCTTGTTGAATTATGGCTTACTCTAGCGAGCGAACTTGTAGAGCATGCCCTGAACAGAATGTTTGTTGTATCGATTTGAAAATTTTACACAAAATACTATAGACTGTACTCTAACAAACACATTTGGTATTACTAAATTTTGATCTGTTATGAAGAAGTTATGACATTTTTACCCAAAACACTTGGTTTAGACTAGTTTTAGGACTAACCACAAACCCTATTTTCGACTGAGTGTACCTCAAAAAATACAACGCCCGGTGAGATGAAATTTATACCATAGCTACTTGAATATGATTCATCAATGGCCTCCCAATTTCATGGTCTAAATCATTCTAGAAATTTTTTTATTGAGAAACTGGTGAGATGACCTTTAAATAACATACTTTAGAAAGAATTTAACCTCCCTTGAATTTTGACCTTCTTTACTTCACCGTCCCTCTGAAATTAGGCTTAGATATCCTTTATTTACCTCAGTCACATGTAGATATTCAATATGATCAAGTGTTATTAAAATGAGAGAGTGTTTCCTCTTATTTATACTCTCCAAGTAGCTTCCTTAGAAGCATCTTATAGGCCACTTTGTCCACATAGCCACTTTATCCACATAGTCACCTATATCCAACTTTGCCCAATTTGTCACTTTTGCATGTATCCAATAGTCACTTGACCACTTAACCCATTTTCCTCATTTTAGGGTTAACCTTGTCATAACCACTTTCCATAATTAAAAATTTCTCCATTTACTTTATTATTTAAATACTCCTCCTTGACTTTGTCACTTCACTTTATTATTTAAATAATCCTCTTTGACTTTGCCACTTCATTTTATTATTTAAATAATCCTCTTTGACTTTGTCACTTCACTTTACTATTTAAATAATACTCTTTGACTTTGTCACTTCACTTTACTATTTAAATAATCTTCTTTGACTTTGTCACTTCAATTTATTATTTAAATAATTTCTTCTTTGCAAGAACATTGACTTCTTTGACCTTTTGGGGCTTCAAGCCAATCATATGGGGGTCCGTCAACTTCTTAAGTCCATAACTCTCAAACCATGAAGAGCTATGTTACGTTCCACATGCCGACGAAAATGGCATGACATGTACTATCCAACTAGAATAGTATTATGTGCAAATATATCAAAACTCATACCGTTATACATTAAACAAACTTGGGTCCATTACGCAAACCTTTTTTCTACCAGAATTCGCTACCAAACTTTATTCAAGGGTCAACATCAATGAAAATCAACCCAATTAATCAATAGGTAAGTTATTACTTGCGATTCTTTAGAATTTTGTTTCTGTGCTCGAAAAGCATTAAGATAAGATTTCCATGATCACCATACTTTTGTTGAGTTAAGAGGTTAGGAGGGTTGGTAGTGTGACAAATATTTTGAAAATGAGATCTAATATGGGTATAGGCTAGACAATCTAAGAGAAAGAGCTTTTCATCTTCAACATTCATAATGTCACAAAGGTAAAACACTCTTTCATCCCATGGTGTTTTAGGATTTTACCAACTCTGATTTTCTCTATGGAGTTTGTGAGAATTTGTTCTTATCTTAGAAATGATTATTTTTTTCTTTACACTTGGCAAAAAATATAGATAATTTTTATCTTCTAGATTAGGGTTGATTACATCCTTATATTACCTTAATTTACTTTTTTCCTCTAACTCTTTACCACACCACATTTTCTCCATAAATTTTGATTTGAGGTTTTTACCAATAGTATATTTATTTTGCAAAATGGTGTCTTCCAGGATTTCCCAATAGTTTATCCAAGACTGGGCATCTTTAAGCCATCCTCACTTGAGTCGATGGTGGTTATGACTCAATTTTGATTCAATTTTAGGAATCCTCTTGTATTCCATGTTGTTTACCTTGTTCTTATAGTTTAGGTATCTAGTCATAGCCATGCTCTCAATGGGAGAGATGATTGTTTCTAAGAGGAGGATGGGATAGGCCATATTTCCTTTAATTTTGAGATTATATGTTATAAAATTCTTTTGTATTTGCTCTATATTTCTCCAGGATTCACGAGAGATACTACAGCTTCACACTTCACATCCCTAAAGAATAATGGGTGTAAAAAGAGTTTCAAATAGAATTTTCTTCTTATCCCAACTCCAAAGATCAATTAATTTACAATTTTTTTCAAGACGATAATAAGCTTTCCATTCCCCAATAGTCCTTTTATTAATGCTATAATTCCAATTGAGCTTTTGGTGAATATCAATTTCAAGATATTTGTATGAATTCATTTCCTCCAAGTTGTTTTTGTCATATATGAAGGTATCATAAGGTATCTTATTGGATTTAATAATCATGAACTTATTCTTATCCATATTACCAATCATACCCATATTGGAGCAAAATTCCTTGAGGATTCTTAATTGGTTTTCAAGATCATGGCGAATCCTTGTCATAAGAACGATATAATTGGCATAAAGAAGACAATTAATGACTATACCAGTGAGAGTAGGGCCAACACAACCTTCTTTTTCCAGGCAATCTTCTAACTTGTCAATGTATATGCCAAAAAGGGTAGGGGACAAGGGACAACCTTCTTTGACTCTGATATTGCAGTTAATATTTTTTTACGAGCCCTCAGTGTTTTTAAACATAGAAATAACATTATCATACATCCTTATTGCAACAACCCTCAACTCTGGAGGCACGTTTATCTCTTCCAACCTATTCCAAAGGTTTTTCCTAGGAACCATGTCAAAAGATTTTCTAAAGTCAACTAAACAAAAAAATGACTCTCTACATCCCTGCGTTGACTGTATTGAAGATTGTTTGTGTGGGTCTAGGATGCAACTCAAGCCTTTGCACCATGTCTCCCCTCAAGAAATTATGATTCACCCCACTATCCACCATGGCTAACAATACTGACTTCACATTGATTTCGGCCTGCACATAGCAAAGTTTCATCTCATCTTGCTCTTGGCTCTTCATGGATTAACCCTCCATGACAATATTCAATGCTTGAAAGACTCCAAGATATGGGTTGTATTCCTTATCCAAAGAATTTAACTTCTATTTCAAGGGAAAATTCTTCCCATAGTGCTACTTGGCACAAATCCATACTCTTCACTTCCCTTGGGTGTCTTCATATTTCCTTTTTCCTTCCTCTTTACCTTCACTTGTTGTTTCTTCTCATCCTGGGCATCCTCATTATTCCTAGAAATGATATTGGGTTCACCCAGAAAATCCAACAATTTTTCCATTGTGGTGATTGTTGTTGCAAGTTTCTGCATGTTCTGTCATCGCAGCTCACTTTGCACCCACAGTTGCAAACCATTCATGAACTGGAAAAGTTTGTCTTATTTTGACATGTCTTTGATTTCCAAAATGAACCAAGTGAAATCCTTAATATGCTTGGTTACAGGCTTGAGATCCAATAACTGATTCCTTGTGATCCATGCTTGGTTCTTCATACCAAATTATGCCTTCAAGGCTACCTTCATCTCTGCCCAATTTTCTATCTGCTCAGCCTATCCTATATAAAAGTTGCCTATTCTACTAAATAAGATGAATGGTTCATTTCACTTACCCATATTTTTTGTTGTTTTTGTCTTTCTCTATGAATGTTCTTTGGATTTCCTTGAAGTATTACAAATCAACCCTCCTTCGATGTATCTCTTCATATCAAATTCAACAAATTATCTATAAGGGATATAGAAACCAGCTAGTATCTTGGATATTACAATCCTCAATGGGAGGTGCAATGTGATAGACAGTGGATTTACAACATTGACTTCTAGTTGATTAATTCTATGAGTACATTGGGGTCCTCTATTCACACTTGATATATTGTACCAGGTACATTGGGGTCCATTTTCATCATCAATGATTCCTCTTGCATTGTTAATTGTATACCTTAATGAGTAGTCATCACAAAATTTCTACCATGCTTGACATCAAATGATATATTTTCATGTTGTATAATTTCACCATCATGGTTTGGGATAAACTACCGTTGATAAATTCTAAGACATAATAAGATCTAAGTTAGAGAAAGAGATCCAAATAATATACCCAACAAGCAAGAAAGAATGCAATTTACTAAGGAAAGGAAAATTGACGCTCTAGTAACCAAAGCACAAGAGTGTTGTAGCACTCCCTATTAGACTCTAGGGGAGTGTTAATCAAGTAACAACACTTTGAATTGAATTGTAAGGAGGTGCTAGTTCTAAGGAAAGTTTGAGAAAAAGGCTCAAAAATCTCAATAACTTAGGAAAATTAAGTGAGAGGCTGTGTGAGACAACATAGAATAGACAAAAAAGATATAAATACATATTAAATCAACAAATTGGATCTAAATATAGACAAAGGTCACGGAGAAACCAAGAAACAAACTGAAAATTCGTTTTGGAGTGGAGTCGTCAATTTTTGTTATGGAAATATTCCCCTGTAGATAGGTGAACTTTCCCTTGGATTACATACCCTTATACCAATATAGAAAAACACAAGTGGACACTAACATCCCTTTGAATTTAGCTTAACTAATCATAAAGAGAGAGAGGGAGAAAAAGTGTGATGCACCTAGTTTCAAAGTTTTTCCTTGGTGCTTCCAATCTGAGCTTGATCTCTAAACTCCTTATCCCAACTTGATACCTGCAATGCAATTGGAAATAAAGAGAAACAAAGAAATCGACTTGATCCTTTATTCACACTTGATATAGAGGTAAGGGATTTGATAGGGTTTCTTTTCAAACTCCTCTCTCTCTCCCAATAGGTGAGCTAGGGAAATTCACTTTGCCTCTCAGCTCAAGAATATTTAGAGAGGTGAGCTAGGGAAACCCCCTCCTCCTCTCATTTCTGTCGAGTTATTCAAAGATGCGCTAGGGAAACCCCATCCTCATCCCCAGTTAGTTTGTAGTTAGAGATACAATAAGGCTTTACTCTCCTTGTCTCCGCTCAAATTTCATTTCATAGGTACGCTAGGGTGTTCCACTCCTCCTCTCTGTAGATTAGTCACCTATCTTTCAGATCTAGATACGAGAAACATTTTTTTAATAATTTATCATGCCTACAAGAAGGTTCACTTCATAGGATGATGCCTCTTTTGTAAAATATTCCCTTATACAAGAGTTGGTTTTATCTCTTCATCCGATTATTAGATTGCAATGTCAAAAACTAGATCCTTTGAAACTAGATGCATGCTTCCAACTTCTTAAGTTCTCTCGTAAAATCAATGGGAACATTATTGTTGGAGATACTTCACACATACCTAGGATTTATTTTTCCTAAGGTTTTCCCTATGTTTATTAGTCATTATTCCGTCTCCTATAGTTTAGGGAGAATATTCTTTTTAGTTCACACTTTTGTTTGAGAATACCTCATGAGGCATGCAACACCACGATGGTTCTTACTTGGTTTCTTGACCCACCAAAAATACTTCGTCCAGACTATGCCTCTTCACTAAGAGAATATCCATAGTCCATTCTACGATACTATCGAGTCACACTCCTACTCTAGTTCAACTCTTGTATACGTAGACAATTCTTAACATAGTTTAACAGAGTCTTATATAAGCATACATTCCTTGAACACGAGAAACCAAGAGAAAAACTACGGAATAAACAAACACAAACAAAAAAATAGTGAGGGTGACAGAAACTATGCCTAACACCTGACAAAGTATTTTTTATTGTCAAATAGTTACAATATGAGCACTATCATCTCAGTTTACAACTTTGGCAGAGTCACACGACTCATTTCACCTCACCAAGACACTCATGAACAGATCCATCACACCAATACTTTCAGTCAGAACCATCTTCGCAATGAATTTTGGTGCACCTCAGACGTGCCCACTATCACAATCATGTTGTCCCTTCATTACCATAGACTTTCATCAAACTAACACAAATTTTGATTATGCCTCACACATGCCTCCCACATACCTACCTTTTTAGACTTCCCCAAAACCTTCCAAAATGTCCCACTCTTCACTACTTGTCTTCCATCTTGACAACTCTTCCTCAGTTCATTGCCTCAAAATTGCCTTGGATTTGTTCTCCAAATCCCTTGCCCAAATGCTTCTATCATGCCTTCCTTTGGTTGTGCGCCCTTGCTCTTATAAGAACTCCAAGGGTCATTTGTGTGAAACGTCGTGTCTCTTGGGTGTGTCAGGCCCCTTTATGAACCCACACTCAACTGACTCATCGTGGCCTTTTGTGGACCCGACGTGCCCATCCAAGGAAAGACGAGTCCACTCCTTGGGCTTGCTCTCAAGTTGCCCCACCCTTGCCCAAACACTTAATCCTTCTAAGGAAAGTAAGGTGTGTGCCCCCTTGGTGCCATTCATTACCATTGTGAACCCGAGGTGCTTTTGCTCACACCCAAATGTCTCCATTCACCCAACAAATTGTTTCTTCCTTGTGTTGTTCATTTGTTTCGAATATGCCCAAGAAAAGCATGTGCTCAATGGGTGTTGTGGGAAACCTTACAAGTAGTATCTAGTATCATGTATGGGATTAAGGATAAACACTTCTAAAAGACACATAATCATATTGGAAATCTAAGTGATGACCCTAAGAGAGATTAGCTTTCTCGTATATATTATTTAAGTTAAAATTGTTTTTTAGTCTTAAAGTAAGACATAAATTTTTTTCTTATTAATTAACCATTCACCTTTCTCAAATTCACCTTTCCCAAATGTAAATAAATAGATTAAGACTCAATACCTTACCACCTTCAACAAAGAAGGAAAAAAAAAAAGTTATCATTATTTTATGTATTAAAAATTGTTTTACGATTTTTACATCCTCCCCACTCCACATGCGGTCAAGTTATATGAATAGATCAGGTAGAGACCAAACGGTATGAAGATCAAGCAAACTGGTATTGAATAAGCATGAAGCTCTAAAGTATTTAATGTGGCTTGGTGTAATATATAAGGCATTAATTTTTTGCACACAAGTTCTAACGTCTTCATTTACCTATAGTAAATACTCTACATTATGGTTGATAATGTTTACCTAACCATTAGCCAAATAGAATGGACAAACTGCACGCAAAGGACAAATATGACCGTTATGAAGATCAAAGCATTTAAGTGGCGATAGGTTTGGAGTTTGCATAAACCGAGGCAGTGGCGGAAAACGAAGAAGTGTTTTATCATTTTATTGGAATTTGGTTATATAAGAATTTTATTGGAATCGGTTTATATAAGAATTTTTGGAATTCCAATTGTTGGATTTGTATTTTTAAGTGAAAATAAATTTTAACAGACTAAAAACTAATAATTAAAATTTAAGATTCTAACAATTTGTAATCAAATTATATATATATATATATATATATATATATATATATAATCTGTGGTGATATCAACCGTCCATCTCTTTTAAATTCAAGTTGCTGCACTGTGTTTTATATTCATTATCTGTAATCCAGATTTTGTTGAAATTTAGATTTTTTCAACAATTTAAAAATATAATTTATCATAACATATTATGAAATTTTTTTATTAAGATAATTTAAATTAAATCATAACATATCCTAAAATTGCTAAAATTATAGATAAAACGAAACAATATTTCATATCCTTTAATTGTAGGACCATTATGATTAGCCCGATTTTAGCCGAGTTTTATGGAATCATTTTGGAAAAGAAGATTAGCATTTGGTTAGAAATTCACTGTAAAAGAGCTAAAGGCCAGGCTGGGTTTAGGAGATATCATTCAACTGTGGACCATCTTTTTACCTTTAGGATCATTGCAGAGGAATTCCGCAATAATACAACCAATCCTTTTTGTTGTTTTGTTGACTTTAGGAAAGCTTTTGACATGGTTCCTAGGAAAAACCTTTGGAATAGGTTGGAAGAGATAAAAGTGCCTCTGAGTTGAGGGCTGCTGTAATGCCCCTAAACTGATAAATGATTAAAGATAATTAAGAAAGATTTAATTAAGGAAGAATTACAGTTAATAAAATAACATTGATTGCAGACTGCATTCAATGATCTCATAAACCAATTTAAAAGATAGTCAGTAAGAATGGAGATAACAACAGAGTTACGTATGCACAGGGTTGCGTATGCAGGGTGCCGGAGCACATAAATCCCGAGGCAATAAAATTTATTGGGGGACGCAGGTCGGAGGACACGTGGAGGGGGTTGGTGGTAGAGTTACTGCGTGAGGCGGCAGGGAGGAATAAGGGACGGGAAGAGGGGGATGTGCAGTCCATTCGGTGGGGGATGGATGCTGCAGGACTGTGAGCTCAGGACCACTGTAATTGCCGGAAGCAGAGAGATTCTGCGCACTGTGATAATTGGCTGTGATCTATTGTGTTGGGTGAGCAGAGGGCCTCTGGACTCTGTGTTTTGTGATGAACTGTTGTATTCTGTGGTGAACAGAGAGTTCTGCACCACAATATCTACTGTGAGTAGCAATTTTTTGTACACTACTGTAGGGGCTATGAGCCTGTGGTATTTTGTGGACTGTTGGCTTGCTGTAAGAAAGGAACAAAGTGTTCTGAACTGTGGCTTGATCTAGGGAGAGACCAAGTTGCTGAATATTTTGGGCACGGAGGGCCAGGATATCCGTAGATATCCTGGAGCTAGGTAGTTTTCCTAGTTGGCAGGGAGGACAGTAGTTTTGGGCAATTATTTGCTTTTTGTGGAAGGGTTAATCTGTGTATCAGTAGGAGTAGAGGTAGCAAGGTGGCAGAAATTAGCATCAGTATCAGGTATTGGTCAAGTTATGCATTTATCTCATTTTTACCAGAAAGTTATTACCCTGTGATAAATCTAAATTACCGAAATCATTGTTGAGAAAATAAATATATGCTGTGAAATCGTTATCTCCGTTTAGAAAATGAATTGTTTATGAAATTAACTTAATGCTTAGAATGATATGGGCATTACATATGGTATCAGAGCGTCTTAGTTCGAAATCTGGGGCCTAAGGGACGAAACCTGGAGTGTTAACTCTAGCCACGCTTAACCTGTAAGAGATACATGTTCAGTGGACTAAATGTGACCAATACATGATACAGTATGGTATCCAAGATATTGGGCATGGAAAAGAGAAGTCATAACTTAATTTTATTGAGCAATGTTGTTAATGAAGTTTCCGGTAGAATAGATACCTAGAACCAATAAAAATGTCAAGGGAAATTTAGTAGACCTGTATCGCACAGGAACAGTGTAAACTAGTTGCCTGTTTAGCCTCGATGATTGTAATAATGTAAAAACTTCAAAGAACTATAGACCCATATAAAATTCAACCATGCGAAGAAAGAAATTTGTATAATGCATGGAGTTTCATGCAATTGATCATTATCCCAAAGGGAACTGTCTATTACATGGGAGAATAGATCTGCGCCGTCAGATCTTGGGCGAAATCTCGTCAGCCGTTAGATCTAGAAAAGTTGCATGGGGTTTAATCCCTAGCGTGGACAGGAGGAGTCATCGGGAAAATTTGAATCATCAGAGTTTTGGAAAGTCAGAGAATTGAGACCTTGTTGTTCTCGAAATCCCAAGAACGGATCCTGGTCGTTGATCTTGGCAGGACACTTGTCAGCGTTTTGGGAGGCATCGGGATTTTACCATCGTGGATTTCAGGAGTGTAGAACCCTTGTGTTTAGAAATCGTGATTCGTGATTTTTCGATAGAATCATAGCCGTCCAAACAGCAGGGACACGTGGCTGAAGATCCCGAGGAGTCGGAGATCAGAAGATCAGGGTTCTCAAAGACAAGGAAACCGCGTCGCTGGGGATCGCGATCGGCGATATCCTGATAGTGACATAAGCAGAGTAGGGACCACCAGGGTTAAAGTGGTGGACAGGTGTTCATCATCCGAGAAGGGTCAGGAAATACGTTGAGAAAATCCAACACAATCACAACCGTCCATCTGTGGGACAGGTGGCAGCCATCGAGAACCATCAGCGTTTGGCCCCATCAGGAAATCGGGGTTTCCGAGGACAAGAGACTCGAGCATGTTGAAATCGCGATACGCGATTTCCCGATGGGATCTGGACCGTCCATTGGGTGAGGACACATGGCGGTGATCAGTGCCATCGGCGTTGGTGCATCGGGAAATCGGCGTTTTCGTGGACAAGAGATCGGGAAATATCAGTTGAAAATCTCGACGAGATCTGAGCCGTCCATCACACCGGACAGGTGTCAGGGATCGGGCGAAAGTCGTAGATCGGGATATCGGAGTTTTCGAGGGTAAAGAAATGGTGCAACAAGAAATCGCGATCCATGATTTCTCGATGAGATCCGAGCCGTTCATCTCGTGGATGCGTGTCAGAGGATCCCGAGGAGTCGAGGTTCGGCATATCGGAGTTTCCGGAGTCGTGAAACTCATACATAGTGAAATTACAATTCGCAATTTCCTGACACAGTCGGAGCCGTTCGATTGGAGGGATGCGTGTCGATGGATCTGAAAGCATCAGGATTTCGAGGTTTTTGCATACATTGGAATTGTTATGTTGGAAATCGCAATTTCGCGATACCCGATAGAACCCACACGTACCATCGGGAATCGGGATATCGGAGGTCGAGAGAGAGAGAGAGAGTTTTATACTTTGCAGAATCGTGAAACGCAATTTCCCAATGAGCCAAGGGACAAGGGGGCCCACAGTAGGGTCAACATAGGACAAGTGGCAGATTGCATCGCGTATCGGGATATCGCGAGTTTCGTGGACAAGGAGTCCATGTGCTACGAAATCACGAACCCTGAAAACCCAATGTAATTAACATAACTCTTAACCCTCATTAAATGAACTGATTAAGGAATGTTTAATTAAGACTTAATTGTATCAGGGATCGCGGATCCTGTGGACGAAGGTACCAGGGTGTTGAAAACACCAAAATTTCGAAGGGAATAGGACTACGGTCATATAGGAACAAGACATATGGATCTCGGTACAACCGAAAGGGCTAATACGCAAGGAATAGGCGTATCGAGTATCGGCATATCGGGAAATCGGGAATCCTGAGGACTTGCGCGCGTTGACGCCGCAAACGCCAAAATCCCGATAAGGTGACTAAGACCACGGTCTTGTGATCGTGGTCATATAAACCAAGGTGTAGCCAGTGGGGGGCTAGCCCATAGAAATGGAGCCATCGTGAATCGGGGATTGGAGAGGTAAGTGGATCGGGACAGCGAAAAGTCCGAAACTCCGAACTCCGATATAGGGTCGGGGATAAGTCAGAGTAGGTGCAGAGGCCGTGATGAGCACGTGGATCCTATGCGTGCCCGAATCCTTGGGTGCTCGTTTAGTCATTTTATTTTATTTTAAAATTGTTAGAAATATTATAAAATAGATTAAATTATTTAACATAAATAAATTATATATATATAGGGATGAGTTAGTATAAAGTTAAAATGGATTAAGTTAATGTAAATAATAATTTTAATTCAACTATGTTATTAARGTGTAAGGTTAKCCTACCTTAARGTTTGATGWTGACCAAGMTTAGATKCTTAATCCTAAMCCAAAACTGAGCCAATTCCCCTGATGGAGTAACGTCTGTTTACAGACAAGTAAAGAAAACTTACGCCTAAACCTGTTTCTAAGTTTGAGTAGCACCAATTTGAAATGTCCTGGAACTCACCCTGATAACTTTGGGTGATGCAGGTTAAGTCATACTAAATGGCCAAGACTTGAAGGGGTCGTGGTAGGGGAGCGTCGTCACGAGCGCCATCAACCCCACCACCATGAGCGTCGTCGACACCACCAGCACCACCACCACCATCGCCCGAACTAGATCTCATACTACGCTCGTTAGAATATATTAACGAGACTCTAAAGGGGCGCCAAATAGCAGGGAATGAAGGGGAACACCCACCGTCTGGAACGAGTAATCCATAAGCATCAAGAAGTTCAGGGGGAGGACTTCCACCTGAAGACATCACACGAGAATTGTAGAAAATCAAACTTCTGGAGTTTGCTGGGGGTCACGCCAGTGAACACACGGAAGCATGGTTGGAAGGCATGACCAGGTGTTTTGCCTTAAGGGACTATGCATCCAATTCAAAGGCAATGATTGCAATTTTTCAGTTAAGGGACATCGCCTTGAACTGGTGGGGTAACCTGGAAAGACAACTGCACCTTACCCCAGACACGGTATCTTGGGAACTTTTTGAGGAAAGGTTCCGAAGGAAGTATCTACCAGCATACTACGAGGAACAACAAGTAGGGGCATTTCATGCCTTAATACAAGGGAACAGAACTATGGAAGAATACGAGATCAGGTTTATGGAACTGGTTAAATATGTTTCGTATTTGGACACTGACCAACGACAAGAAGAGCACTTCATTTATGGATTGAACCCGAAGATAAGAGCTATGGTGTGAATGTGGAAACTGTCTTCTGTGGTGGAGGCGATAGAGAGTGCACGTTACGCAGAAGAACACATAAACCTAACAGGGGGTACAAGATCGACATTTCCGCATCGCCCTGGATTCATAGGAAAGACTCTGAGGACATTTTCTAGGGGAGGGGGCTCAAGGCCACCACCTTATAGTAACAGAGACGTGCCAAGGATAGTAGCTGTAGGGGTTTCAATGGTAGCTAGTGCAACATCTCGTTCATCGCCAACGGTGCAGACAGGTCCACGACCATCTCGGGGAGCAACTAGTAGAGGCAGAGGTTCCAGGGGAAGGAACTTATTTCAAGGACATACACGTAGCAATGCACCGGTTCCACCTAGTGTCACCTGTTGGGGGTGCGGGGGACCCCATTACCAGCGTGACTACCCAGAGTTTCAACCAAGGTTCGTACATAATGAAGGAAAGACACCGATGGGGAAAGCAAGTAGCAGCCACCACATTTACGCAGCGGTTGATAACCACGAGGATGAATATCAATCCACCGTAGTGGAGTCGTCAGGTAAGCTTAATTATGATATTGTTAAGATTTTGTTTGATTCTGGTGCGACAGATAGTTTCATTTCACCATCTGCATTAGAAAAGAGTGGGCTGGCAGCCTATGAGCACGATGACTTTAAGAAAGTCGAGATGGCTTCGGGAAAGAAACAAGTTGTAGGACCTAGTGTCAATAATTGTATAGTAGACCTAGGAGTGTGCACTACTAAGTTGAAGGTATATGTCACTGCTCTTGGGGCATATGACTTAATCATTGGAATGGATTGGTTAGCAGCTTATCGAGCTTTGATAGATTGTTTCGCAAAGAAGGTGCTATGTGTCAATGATGAAGGAAAATCGATAGAAATTCAGGGTGTACAGAGAAAAGTGTCATTACGCTTTATATCAACTATGAAGGTCAAGCGATTCTTGAGACAAGGGTGTCAACTTTATGTAGTGGAAGCAGTGAAAGAAAGGAAGGGACCCTCATTGGATCAGTACCCAGTATTGTCAGAATTTCAAGATGTTTTTCCAGTCGAATTACCAGGATTACCTCCTGAGAGGGAGCTTGATTTTACCATTGAGATGAAACCTGGTGCAAAACCAATATCCAAGACTCTGTATCGCATGACAGCGCCAGAACTTTGTGAATTGAAAATGTAGCTGAAGGAGTTACTAGATTTAGGGCTAGTAAGGCCCAGTGTCTCACCTTGGGGCGCACCGGTAATTTTTGTAAGAAAGAAGGATGGATCCCTAGGACTGTGTATAGACTACAGGGACTTGAACCGGGCTACATTGAAGAATAGGTACCCAATGCCATGAATAGATGACCTCTTCGATTAGATGAAAGGAGTAGCGGTATTCTCAAAGATCGATTTGCGATCTGGGTATCATCAGTTAAAGATTAAGGAAGGTGATATCCCAAAAACTGCGTTTCGAACTCGGTTTGGACATTACGAGTTTGTTGTAGTACCTTTCAGATTGACTAACACGCCAGCAGTGTTCATGAGTCTCATGAACGGTGTATTCCGGAAGTACTTAGATCGATTTGTACAAGTTTTTCTAGATGACATTCTCATCTATTCCAGGAATGAAAGAGAACACGAGGAACA
>JZKD02S2070903.1:377944-406367 GCA_000966675.3 Picea glauca | reverse complement strand
TCATGTGCTTCCCTATCTCTCGAAGCCTCTGTCTCCCACTTTATCCTCTCTTAAAGGGTATGTTCATCAATCTAAGTATCATATGAGAGTGGCTAACCCCTTGAATTTTGGCTTGGCCCTTAACCCACTCCCTCTTATGCAGGATGGCATAAAGTCTCATATGTCAAAGGAAAAATAAAAATTTGTGGCCAACATATGGAAAGGCACCCAAGTAGCCATTAATAAGGCCCTTAGAGTGGGGAATTCCTTGCATCCTCCCCCAAATTATTTTTTTGTCTTTCAATGTTAGAGGGATTGGGAGCCCATAAAAAAATAGTCCTCAAAAGGTTGCTCCCGATCCTTAAGCCATGTAGCCTTTTTCTTCAGGAGACTATGTGTTGAGGGGCCATTAAAACTGTTAGCCAATGGATAAAAAATTGTCCCTTTAGTGTAGTAGATGAAGATGATTTTTTGGGGGGCTGCTCTCTGGATGGAGTTCTGATTTCAAGGATTTATCCTCTTCCTAGGCTCTTTCCTCCATATCAGTAAATCTCAAGCATAAAGACTATGATTTTTCTTTTACTTTTATAAACATTTATGGGCCCTATTCTTAAAGGGTACAATTTTGGGAAAATACAAAATATGCATGAGTCTTCAGTGATCCCCTAATGGTGATAAAGGGATATTTGAATTTCACCCTCTCCTTAAGATAAGTTTGGGTCTCAAACCCGAGATAACATAGAGATAAAGGTTTTTTCCTTTCCTTCATAGAGGAAAACAACCTGGTTGACTTAGATCCTATAAAACGCTCCCCTACCTAGAGAAACTTTTGAATGGAGAATGATGCAGTAGCCAAGAGACTAGATCGCTTCGTTATCTCTGAAAACATCATGGACATGGGTCTTAGATTTAAGGAGAAAGTCGAAAAAGAGGGAAATTCAGATCATCGGCCTATTTCACTTTTTTGGAGTTCGAAATAAGATTCACCTCCTACACCTCTTAAAAAAAATCAGGTTTGGTTGGTAGAGGAGGACTTCATGAATTTAGTAGCTTCCACTTTAGTAAGCATTAATCATGACACTTATGAAACCTTTATGGTGAAATTTTAAGCAAACCTGAAGCACACTAAAACTGTTATTAAAAAATGGATTCCGGTTTGGAAAGCCAATAGGAAAAGGGAGATTTTAGAGATTGAAGGAAACATTTCACATATAATTTTCGAGGAGAATGATGGAGCCCTAGACTAGGCACAACAAGAGGAACTTAAACAATGTCTAGAAAATAAGAGAAATGAATGGTTGAAAAAAGAAGAGGTCGAGTGTCACCTAAAAAGTCGAGCACTATGGATTCAAGCTGGAGATAGTAACACAATTTTTTTTTATCATTACACTAACCATTGCAGAAATTTCAACACCATTTGATAAATCAAGAAAGAAGCAGGAGTCTTGGTTAGTTCATTTCGAGAAAAAGCGGAAACATGAGCATGTTTCTTAGAAAATATTTTTCAAGCTCCTAGGGGATGCCCTATTCAAGAGATTTTGGAGGTAGTTACCAAGTTCCATCTCCTCTTCTCCAAAGGAATGAACAAGTCCTTAGAGGAATAGGTAACAAAATCAGAGCTGAGACATGCCCTCTCCTCAATGCAAAATGGTAAAATTCTCATCCCGGATGGGTATACAGTGGAGTTCTATAAATCCTTCTATGATTTGTTGAAATAAAATATGCTCCTATTGGTTAGAGAATCTCAAAGAGAAGGTAATATCTATGGCCCATTAAATGCAAATTTTCTTTGTCTAATACCAAAGAAACAAAATTGTGAAGCGTTCAAGGACTATAAACCTATTTTTTGTTGTAACATTGTTTATAAACTGATCACAAAAACTATAGCTCAATGATTAAGACCCTTGCTGAGTGAAATTATTGGAGTAAAAAAGTTTGGTTTTCTTCACAATTGAAAAATACACGATCCAGTGGTGATTACACAAGATGTCTTCCACTCAGTGAAAAATAACAATATTAAAGAAACCATTTTAAAACTTGACCTATCAAAAGCATATTATAGGGTTAACTGGACCTTTCTAAGGTTGTTTCTTATACAACTAGGCATGGACTTAAGAACAATGAATTGGATAATGGGATGCCTTCAAAGTGAGTCCTTCACATTGTTGATTAATGAATATCCCTCCATATTTTTCAAAGCTTGAAGGGGGTTGTGCCAGGATTTCCCTCTATCCCCTTTCTTATTTCTCCTCATAGCTGAAGCTCTAAGAAAAATTATTAAATCACCATTCTCCAATGCTATTTTTAGAGGTATAAGGGTATTTGAAACAAAGAGGTTTTCTCATCTCTTGTTTGTAGATGATGTACTTTGTAGCATGTATGTTTCTTTATCAGATGTTTCAAGACTCAAAAGAATCTTGGATTCATACTGCAAAGCTACAAGGATTCATATTAATTCATAAAAAGCTTCCTTGGTTCTTAAAAATTTATTTGAAGTTGAAACAAAATCCTTTTTAAATATAATCCCATCTTAGAAGAAAGGAATTGATGAAGGAATTAAATATTTGGGATTCTATATAAAGCGTATCAGTATAGAAAGAAGGATTGGGGATGGATTAATCGTAAATTGGAAGCAAATAATTATTCTTGGGTTAACAGAACTTTGTCCAAAGGTGGTCACCTTGTACTACTTAAATTAGTAATGGAAAGTATCCCTTTATATTGGAACTCCATAGTGGCCATTCCTAAAGGAATTCTGGATAAAATAAGGAGACTAGGTTGTAGATACTTGTAGGAAGGCCATAAATCCCAGGGGGGTTTCCATTTGGGTATTTTTCCCTCCATTGTTGTTCCAAAAAACCTTTGGAGATGGGGACTCAAATATATTTTTCCCTTCGCTCGTGCAGTAACAAGCCAAAATATCTGGCACCTTCAACAAGGGAACTCCCTTTGGTCTAGAGTTCTATAGTCAAAATATTTCGGTAATTTATCCATAGCGGAATGGTTTCATATTCCAATGAAATCATGAAAGGGTTCTATCATGTGGAAAGCTTTAGTGGAAGACTTTCCATTTGTGGGAAAATGCATTGTCTGGAAAATTGGAAATGGGAGAAATGTAATATTAGGAGAGGACCCTTGGCTAAGAGCAGGGGACAATTTCAGGCTATCGGAACCTTTGGTTCAACATCTTAAAAACCTCAACCTCTTACACTTACATGAAATCCGTTTAGGGGACCCTAAACTATGAGAAATCTTGGGGTGGCATGATTCAGTTTCCTTAGGTTCACCACAAGAACTTCACGCAGAATGGGACTCCTTTATCTCTTGGTTGTGTGAAACATTCATCCTCTTAGATGATGATTCCTCATACACTCTCTATTGTTCCACCAAAATGAAGGGTCCTTTACAATCAAAGTTGGAAATAAAGCATGGCAGGAAGAGAGACTTCTAGTTTAGCCTAAATGGTGGTGGAAAACGTTGTGGAAAATAAAAGCTCGTTTAAGATGTAAAATTTATCTCTATCTTGCTATGAATAATATACTTTTGACTTGGTATAATGGAGTTAAAAAGGGTTGGTATGGCCCTATTCGTTGTACGCTTTTTATTAGTGATTAAGAATCAATTTCTCACTTTTTTTCTTTTTTCCTTATGCATGCCAGGTTGCAAAGTTGGTTAAGGAAATATTAAATGTAACGTTTGACTGGAACAAGGAAAGCTTGGAAGAATGCTATCAGTTATGGGTCCAGGACAAGGTCGTGAAGCTATATTCTGGTTTGCTAAGTATCATGATTTCAAACATCTAGTGGGCTCGTAACTCAACTATTTTTAAAGACAATTGGATTCCTTTGAAGGTTATTGCAGTGATTACACTTAACCGGGCTACTATCTTTAAAGATGATCTCAAAGAATCTAAGCAGTGTACTCCTATTCTCCCTACTTTATATTATGACATCCTATGTGGATATTTCGATGGGGCCAATGAGAGGCACCCTCCTTTGTGCGGAGTTGGGGCAGTTATGTTCATCAACTAGAACCATTAAATTTACATTAGATATGCCCTTGGCTAGGGGTTCAATAAAATAGATGGCTTAATTGCAATGTGGACCCTTTTGGAGATGACAAAATAGATAGACATCAAAAAACTACAAGTTTTGGGGTCCTCCAAATTGGCAATCTATTGGGCCCAAGGAAAAATAAAAAACAAAAATGTCAATGTGTCAAATATTTTGCGAGATATCAAGTTGGATTTTCCACCCTTTGAATGGATTTGTTTTCAACATGTTTTAAGATAACTCAATGTCAAGGCGGATGAGCTATGTAAGGAAGCACTTCAATTGTAGAGAGGAACATTTGGGTACTATGAGTATTTTGATGGGGTGGAAAAGTTCCTCCTTTAGATGAAAGAGAAATTAATTGATGATGTTTTTTGTTTTTTTTTTCTAATTGACAAATAAGAAACAAAATTGGATTGTCAAGTTTTGTAAAAATTGTTAAAAGTAACAACCAATATAATGGTGACAAGTTCTTTGGATAGTAAAAGTTGAAGGGAAAGATTCTAAGATGTATATTTTTGGATTACTCTTGAAGCTTTATTTTATTGAAAAGAAATTATAATATTATTATATTTTGATAATATATTATATTTATTATTAAATATTATTATTAATAATTATAATATATAACATATAATATTATTAATTATATAATATATTATATAATCTCTCAAGACCTAATTGAGAATTTGTTTGGTACTGAGTTGGTCAAGCTTTGCAGACCTCAAGACCTAATAATTTGCAATGGAGTAATGAAGTGACCAAACTCCAACCAAATGACATGTATTCATGGGCTAGGTAGTAGTGTTGTAGATTATGTCATATCTCATATCCCTGTTTCTAACAAAATAACAACTTTTGACCTTTTAAATGACCATGAGCCTGACTCTGATGATAAACCTTTAACCCTAACTCTAAAATTTTCCATGCATAGGAGCACCATTGAAGAGAATTCTGATAATAAAAAGAATTTGCACTTTGACAAAAGTAAAGTTGACATTTTCTTAGAGGATTTAAATAGTAAATTCAACCTCCTAACTTATAAGGACAACATTGAAGAACTCTATCATAATTTTTCAAATAACCTTTCCACTTCTATTAACAAGTTCTCTTACGAGGTGTCCCATAAAAAGAATAGTAGAACAACCAACCCTTGGTATGATAAAGAATGTAAAATTTCTAGGAAATCCATTAGGGATGCTTCTAATGAACCCTTAAAACTCGATAAGATAAATACGTACAAAGCCTTAATTAAAAGAAAAAAAAGATACTATATCAATAAAAGGCAAGAGCAACTTTCACAACTATACAAGTTGGATCCTAAGAAGTTCTGGAGCCAAATTCTAAAACGCAATACTAAAGAAAATAATAGGATTCCCTTAATGGAATGGAATTCCTACCTTAAAAGTCTTTACGAGTTCCCCAATGCCATGGACAACATTCCTATTATACCTACAAAGGAAGAAGTTTTTTCTTTAGATGACATAGAGTTTGGGATTAAGCGGCTCGCAAATGGGAAAGCTAAGGACATTGAATGCTACCAAGCTGAAATTTTTAAAATCGGAGGGCCAATCCTTATCCCTCACATACACAAGCTCTTCAATTTAGTAGTCAAGAAAGGATTCCCTAAATCCTCGACATAAAGCCTAATTGTTCCTATTTTTAAAAATGGGGATAAAAACATTCCCTCTAATTATAGGACCATTATGATTAGCTTGATTTTAGCCAAGCTTTATGGAATTATTTTCGAAAAGAAGATTAGCATTTGGCTAGAAAGTCATGGTAAAAGAGATAAAGTCTAGGCCAGGTTTAGGAAATATCGTTAAACTGTGGACCATCTCGTTACCTTTGGGATCATTGTAGAGGAGTTTCGCAATATTAAAACCAATATTTTTTGTTGTTTTGTTGACTTTAGAGAAGCTTTTGACATGGTTCCTAGGAAAAACCTTTGGAATATGTTGGAAGAGATAAAAGTGCCTCTCGAGTTGAGGGTTTCTACAATAATGATGTATGAGAATGTTATTGCTATGTTTAAAAACACTTAGGGATGGTCAAAAGAGATTAACTGCAATATTAGAGTGAAGCACGGTTGTCCCTTGTCCCCTACCCTTTTTGGCATATACATTGATAAGTTAGAAGAATGTTTAGAAAAAGAAGGTCATGTCGGCCCTACTCTCACTGTTATAGTCATAAATCTTCTTCTTTATGCCAGTGATATCATTCTTATGGCAAGGAGTCCCCATGATCTTGAAAACCAACTAAGAATCCTCAAGGATTTTTTCTTCAATGTGGGTATGACTGTTAATATTGATAAGACTATGGTCATGATTATTAAATCCAATAAGATCCCTTATGATACCTTTGTATATGACAACAACAATTTGGAGGAACTCACTTCATACAAATATCTTGGAATTGATATTCACCACAAGCTCAATTGTAATTATAGCATTGATAAAGGGATTATTGGGGGATGGAAATACTATTATGGGCTTGAAAACAATTGTAAATCAACTTATCTTTGGAGTTGGGATAATAAGAAACTCCTCTTTGAGACTCCTGTTACACCTGTTATTCTTTATGGATGTGAAGTCCGGGGTTGTAGTATCTCTTGTGAATCTTGGAGAAAGATAGAGAAAATACAAAAGAATTTTATAACCTATAATCTCAAGATTAAAGGAAATGCACCCTATCCCATCCTCCTCATAGAAACAATCCTCTCCCCCATTGAGAGCATGGCTATGACTAGATACCTAATGTACAAGAACAAGTTAAACAACATGGAAGACAAGAGGCTACCTAAAATTGCTTCAAAATCAAGTCATAACCACCATCGACTCAAGCGAGGATGGCATAAAGACACCCAGTCTTGGCTAAACTATTGGGGAATCATGGAAAAAACCATTTTGTAGAATAAAGATACTATTAAAAAAAACGCCAAATCCAAATTTAGGGAAAAAATGTGGTGTGATAAAGAGTTAGAGGAAAAAATAAAATTAAGGTATTATAAAGATGTAATCAACCCTAATCCAGAAGATCAAAATTATCTATTTGTTTTGCCAAGTGTAAAGAAAAAAATAAGCATTGCTAAGATAAGAACAAATTCTGACGAGCTCCATAGTGAAACTGGGCATTGGTCAATTCCTAAAACGCCATGGGATGAAAGAGTGTGCCACCTTTGTGACACTAAGAAGGTTGAATATGAAAAGCACTTTCTCTCAGATTGCCCAACCTATAGCCATATTAGATCTCATTTTCAAAATATTGATCACATTATCAACCTTCCTAACCTCTTAACTCAACAAAAGTATGGTAATCTTGGAAAGCTTATCTTAATGTTTTTCAAGCATAGAAACAAAATTCTAAAGAATCACAAGTAATCGCTTACCCTCTTAAAATCCGATAGACCAATTAGATCTTAGTAGACATTAATCATCGTCATTATCATCAATATAATACTTATTATATATAATCAATATATATTATTATTAACTAATAATATAATATAAACACTTTTATCAAAAATCTCTCCAAAAATTGTATTCACTTATAATCCACATTATATAACAAATATATAATCCTAATATTAATTTATAAATTACATTAAATTAAATATATATTAATTATATATTAGTAATATATATTTATATTACATTTATATTATATATTATTATTATTATTATTCTATATTAGATTATAAATTACATTATTTATAAAGTTTCCATAAACTTATTATTATACGGGGAAAGAATATTAAGTTGGTTATACATAATATAAGTTAGTTATATTATATATAACTAACTTATTATATAATATATAATATTAATTACAAATCATTTTTTTTAATTTTCAAATATCTATTTCCTAATTTATTTTTTAAATACTTTTTAAGGGTTATTTAAACAATTGTCTTTCCTTTCAAAGATTTTAATCAATTTTATGCTTTCTACCGAACTTGCAAAATTTAATTTTATTGTAAATGTAAATGATAATATAGACTTTAGTTAGTTACTTATAAATAAATTAATGGATTGAGTTATAAGACAACAATAAAATTTTCATAAAATCTTATTTTAAAAACTATTTATAATTCTACTTGTAAAATACAAAACTAAACTAAATAAGTTATATAGAAGTTAGTACTATAATAACACCTATCATTTAAGAATAATATTATTGATGATGATGATGATGAGTGGGATAAAGTCTACTAAGATCTAATTGGTCTATCTTACCTTAAGAGGGTAAGTGATTACTTGTGATTCTTTAGAATTTTGTTTCTGTGCTCGAAAAACATTAAGAGAATCTTTTCAAGATTACCATACTTTTGTTGAGTTAATAGGTTAGGACAATCTAAGAGAAAGTGTTTTTTATCTTCAACCTTCTTAGTGTCATAGAGGTGACACACTCTTTCATCCCATGGCATTTTAGGAATTGACCAACGCCCAGTTTCACTATGGAGCTCATCAAAATTTGTTCTTATCTTAACAACACTTATTTTTTTCTTTACACTTGGTAAAACAGATAGATAATTTTGATTACATCTTTATAATACCTTAGTTCTCTTTTTTCCTCTAACTCTTTATCACACCACATTTTTTCCTTAAATTTTGATTTGATGTTTTTTTTAATAGTATCTTTATTCTGCAAAATGGTTTCTTCCATGATTCCTCAATAGTTCATCAAAGACCATGTGTCTTTATGCCATCCTCGCTTGAGTCAATGGTGGTTATGACCTGATTTTAAAGCAATTTTAGGTAGCCTCCCATCTTCCATGTTGTTTAACTTGTTCTTATACATTAGGTATCTAATCATAGCCATGATCTCAATGGGGGGGAGGATTGTTTCTACGAGGAGGATGGGATAGGGTGTATTTCCTTTAATTTTGAGATTATATGTTATAAAATTCTTTTGTATTTGCTCTATCTTTCTCCAGGATTCACGAGAGATACTACAATCCTAGACTTCACATCCATAAAGAATAATAGGTGTAACAAGAGTCTCAAAGAGGATTTTGTTCTTATCCCAACTTCAAAGATGAGTTGATATACAATTGTTTTCAAGCCCATAATAAGGTTTTCATCCCCCACTAATCCTTTTCTCAATGTTGTAATTTCAATTGAGCTTGTGGTGAATATCAATTCGAAGATATTTGTATGAAGTCACTTCCTCCAAGTTGTTGTTGATATATACAAAGGTATCATAAGTGATCTTATTGGATTTAATAATCATGACCTTAGTCTTATGAGTATTAACAGTCATACCCATATTGGAGAAAAAATCCTTGAGGATTCTTAGTTGGTTTTCAAGATCATGGGGACTCCTTCCCATACAAACGATATCATCGGCATAAAAAAGAATATTGATGACTATGCCAGTGAGAGTAGGGATGACACAAATTGTTTTTTCCAAGCATTCTTCTAACTTATCAATGTATATGCCAAAAATGGTAGGGGATAAGGGACGACCTTGTTTGACTTCGATATTGCAGTTAATCTCTTTTGACCAGCCCTCAGTGTTTTTAAACTTTGCAATAACGTTCTCATACATCCTTATTGCAACAACCTTTCACTTGAGAGGCATTTTTATCTCTTCGAACCTATTCCAAAGGTTTTTCCTTGGAACCATGTCAAAATCTTTTCTAAAGTCAACAAAACAACAAAAAATATTGGTTTTAGTATTGCAAAACTCCTCTGCAATGATCCTAAAGGTAACAAGATGGTCCAAAGTTGAATGATTTCTCATAAAATTGGCGTGGCCTTTGGGTATTTTACCGTGACTTTCTAGCCAAATGCTAATATTCTTTTCCAAAATAATTCCATAAACCTTGGCTACAATCGGGCTAATCATAATGGTCCTATAATTAGAGGGAATGCTTTTATCCCCATTTTTAAATATAGGAACAATGAATCGTTGCATCCAAGGTTTAGGTAAGCCCTTCTTGACTGTTAAACTGTAGAGCTTTTGTATGTGAGGGATAAGGATTGGCCCTCCAATTTTAAAAATTTCAGTTTTGTAGCCTTCAATGTCCTTAGCTTTCCCATTTTCAAGCCACTTAACCCCAAACTCTATGTCATCTAAAGAAAAAACTTCTTCCTTCGTAGGGACAATAGGAATGGTGTCCATGACATTAGGGAACTCTTAAAGACTTTCAATGTAGGAATTCCAGTCAGTTAAGGAAATCCTATTATTTGCTTTAGTATTGTGTTTTAGAATTTGGCTCGAGCACTTCATAGGATCCAACTTGTATAGTTGTAAAAGTTGTTCTTGTCTTTTATTGATATAGTATCTTTTTTTCCTTTTAATTAGGACTTTGTACGTATTGATCTTATCGAGTTTTAAGGACTCATTAGAAGCATCCTTAATGGATTTCCTAGAAATTTTACATTCTTTATCATACCAAGGGTTGGTTTTTCTATTATTGTTTTTATGAGACTCCTCGAAAGAGAACCTGTTAATAGAAGTGGAAGGGTTAGCTGTAAAATTATGGTAGATTTCTTCAATGGTGTCCTTATAAGTTAAGAGGTTTAATTTACTATTTAAATCCTCTAAGAAAATGTCAACTTTACTTTTGTCAAAGCGCAAATTCCTTTGATTATCAGAATTCTCTTCAATGGTGCTCATTATCAAAATTTTCTTCAATGGTGCTCCTATACATGGAAAATTTTAGAGTTAGGGTTAAAGGTTTATGATCAGAGTGAGGCTCATGGTCATTTAAAAGGTGGAAAGTTGTTATTTGGTTGGAAACGGGGATATCAAATATCACATAATCTACAACACTACTACCTAGCCCATGAATACTGGGGAGGTTGGCCACTTCATTACTCCATTGAAAATTATTAAGTCTTGAGAGCTGTAGAGCTTGACCAACTCAGTACCAAACAAATTCTCAATTAAATCTTCAAAACTTATATAATATATTATATAATTAATAATATTATATATTATAATTAATAATAATAATAATATTTAATAATATATATAATATATTATCAAAATATAATAATATTATAAGTTTTTTTCCATAAAATAAAACTTCAAGAGTAATCCAAAAATATACACCTTATAATCTTTCCCTTCAACTTTTACTATCCAAAGAACTTGTCACCATTATATTGGTTGTTACTTTTAACATTTTTAAAATAGATATAAAATTATTTTAATTAAAACATATATTGAAATATTTTATTTATGGTTGATATTGTAATATTTTTCAGTTATTTTATATTTTCAAATATTACATTTCAACTCTATGTTAAAATGGAAATTAAAATTCAAGAAATTGCACATTTCTCTAGTACTAAATTACTAAATTGTAGAAAACCAAAATTAAAATTGAAGAAATTGCACATCTCCCTCTATTAAATTGTAGAAAGCAACTTAAAAATCTATCCATAAATAAATGAGAAAAAAAATAGATTGAACAGTAATATATAGCAATGATTTTTAATATAATAATCTTAAACCATATTTTTTTTGGTTATGAAAGCCATTGCTGAAGTTTTATAGCATCCAAATTCAAGCCATTGTTTTCACCACCAACCAGGTTTGAATTTACAGTGTAAGCTATGTTACTAACGTTGAGTCATGGCTTTCATATTAATAAATTTTCGTTGAGTCATGGCTTGCATATTAATAAATTTTCAATTATTTAGTATTTGGTAAATCCACAAGATACACATAGATTACCGAAAAGATGAAAATATCACAAATATACGAAGAGGTGCTGCAGGGTTCGGCCCTAAGTATGGCATTTTCCGTAGTGAACCCCTTCCAGCTAAAATGCACCCTTCGTCTTAAAATCCCAGACATCATCTGCAGAGCCGGCCCGGATGTTCCTCTGTCCGTCCACCAGATCGCCGCCCAACTCCCGTCGGAAGCTCCCGACGTGGACGCCCTTTCCTGCATTCTTACTTACCTTTCCACTATGGGAATCTTGCAGACGATCAAGCCAACGGAGGGATATTAATTCGTTAAGCCTCGTCCCGTTCGTTCTCTTGCAGACACACCCAGTTTACGTGGTCGCCTGGGACCATATTCACGAACGTGTGCTTCATGGCAGCGATAATTTCGAGAATTCTATTGGCGATGGCAAAGATTTCTGGAATTACACGGCCAGCGATCCGGAGTTCAATGGCATCTTCAACGACGTCAACACGCTGATGGACTTCGGGGGAGGGCACGGAGAAGCGTTGAATCTGATAACTGATGTGTATCCTCGTATCCACGCCATCAATTTTGATCTTCCTCAGGTCATCGCAACTGCACCCACTCTCCCCGGTATGTCTAAAAGCTCTTTTATTCTTTACATAGTTATCTGTGGCTACCTTATTTATCTGCGGCGACGATAGATATGGTCAAAGCTGCAAGGATTTATGTCTATTCATACATACACAGTGTATTGATCTGAGAAGATTAGAGATTCAAATGAAGAAGTAGTTAAATCTTTACGCAAAATAAATCCCAAGAATGTTTCATACTTTAATTTAATATCCACTTAAATCATAACCTTAAAAATATAATATTAATATTATTGCCTAAGCCATCAAACCTAAATCCTCTAGGGGTTCAGATTACGCTGAAGTATATTTTCCATATTCCCTATATATTCCTCTAATCGTATTCTCAATCACTCAGGGATACAACACATCAGCGGAAACCTGTTTGAAAGCATACCATCCACCGATGCAGATGCGATTTTTATTAAGGTGAGGTGAGGAATACTGTTCGATTTTATTTGTACGTTAATTATTTGATAATATTTACTTTGGACGTGTCCATGCAAGAAACTACTAGTACTATATTTACTTGTAAGTCTATTTTGGATTTGTCAATCAAAGAATTTTCTACATCAAGCATCAAGAATTTGGACGACGACGGCTGCATCAAGCTACTGAATAACTGCTACCAGGCCGTTGCAGATAACGGCAAGTTAATAATAGCAGAGGTTGTCCTGGATTTAACTGAAGATTCTAACCTTATTTGATCTGCCCAAGTTTTAGATGCTCTTATGTTGAATGAATGTTTCACCCGGAGATAGAGAAAGGACCGAAAACAATGGACTGAACTTCTCAAAGAAGCTTGTTTTTCTCTATCTAAAATCGTGGGGAGGAAGGGTACTATAACTAAAATTATTGAAGCAATCAAGTGTTAGATGTTTAGATGAATTCGTACAGTCTGTTTATGGCAGAAAGTGAACGCTCTTTCCTTCGAAACAATGTGTTTTCCAGCCAAAATAGATGCAGTAAAGTATGATGTAGTTTTCCAGCCAAAATAGACGGAGCAAAGTATGATGTAATCACATAGGTTAAGTTTAATTTGTTGCATTACTAATATATCTATGTTACTCTTGAATACTCTTGAGTTATGATGTAATCACATAGGTGAGGTTTAATTTACTGCATCATTAATATAATTATGTTATTTTTTAATACTCTCTTGTTGTATAGTTTATTGATTATATTATAATTTCTTGCACTGTAAATGTCTTATAAACAATTAGTTTATAAATGTAATATGCAATCTAGTCCATGTTGAATTAGTCCATGTTGAATTAGTTGGGAAATATATTTTAAACAATGAAATTTAATATAACTAAATGTATAAGTAATGGATATTTTTTGTCAAAAAATAATAATTAAAGGTTGTTTGTTAGTCAAAATATATAATTAAATGTAGTTTTAATGGAACTATAATATTCATAAATATAATATAAATATAATAAATATATTATAAATATAATAATAAATAATAAATTAGATAATAAATATAATATAAATATAATAATGCATAATAATAAATACATAGTACAACTTTTTATATTTAGATGTGGTGACTAGTGAAATTCATTGATTATGCAATTAATTCTATATATTGAAATACTTGAAGGGAGCAATAACACTTCAATTCTATCAACCAATTAGAAATGAGAAACACAAATATTTTTATTATATCCAAAAATATATATTCGTTTTCCTATGTTAAACATTACATTGCATACAAAAATTTATGGTAAAAAGAAAATTAATGTCACATCAAAAGCAAACTCATTCCTATAATTCCATGGCAGGGACCAATAATTTGATAACATTTCTCATCTTCAATTACTCTTATATTATGAATACACAAACAACCCATTTCCCAAGGTAGACAATAAATATTTTGGATGTGCACTCCATGTACTAAGTGGTGATGTCATTAAGTAATTTTGAGGATGTCCTCTTGATTAAAGAATTTGGATTTTACATCTTAACTATTTTAAAATAAGTAATATTATGTTTTAAAGGTGTCATATTATTGGTATTGGGGAGATGTATAATTTTTTATATTGATTAAATAAAAAAAACATATATTTAAATGTAAAATTATAAAAACAAAGTTATATATAGAGAGGTTTAATTAAAAATATTGTAATACCTTTGTGTTCTCTCATATATGGGAAACACTTAGTGGAAATTTTAAGTGAGCTACAATTTAGAAGTTATTATAAGTATACATTTTGAAATTATAAGACTTTGTATTATATCTTTTTTGTTTTTTAATAAGATTAATATTATACTACTAAGAAGTGCATCAAAGGACTCATGGAGTAGCATTAGTCCTCACTTAAAATTATATTCCTATATGGATAGTCATTATTATATATTTATTTAATTGAGAAATAATAGAAATAATGATTCCTTAATGATGCAAATCATGTATGAATCTGAACCAAATCCTTCTATATCTAGTTCAGAATCAACACTACTGCATCTAAAATCCCACATGGCTTATTAGTCATTATATCAATTGGTGGATGGAGATCGAACACCTCCGTGGATTGTGGACATCCAACTCACTTGAGGTTTAATATGCCACCCGAACTCTTCAATTGAAGTTTCACAATTATTGGTGGATCTATCACAGTCATTGATCTCTTGATCAGGGAGATTCAACGATCCTGACCAATTACAAAAGTGGAACCACGACGATGTTTAATTCTCCATTTTTTTTCTGCAATCAATCTGTTACCTTGATCTACGCTTGTGTATCCAATGATCATGACTTGATCTGATCATTCATGAGTCCTCCAACGGATCGAATGATTGGTGTTTGTTCAATCAGAGAGATGGACGTTTCACATTATTCTTTGTGTGACGATCACTTCCCATGCACAGAGCTCGTCTTTGTCCCTTAGATCATCTCACGAATCTGTCTATCAACACTCAGAAGGAATATTCTTGTTCTATCAAGGATGTATAGATAAATATCACAAGATTAAACTAGAATTCGTAAACACAGATCACTCAACCCTATGATAACAAAAATATACACACAATGAAATGAAGGAGAATCAAATCATTCTCTGGTAATTCTATTCAAGTTTATAACATCTTTAGAACCATTGTTTCATCCTCTTACATCCAACCAACCAATCAATCAACCAACCACCCCTTGCTCAATACAATTACACAGGTTTAAGCTTGATTCAGTCTTGGTTGTTTCAACAACCTCATCACGAAAAATTCTCTAATCATCTATAGTTAAGAAATGACCCAACCTCCTAGCTAACAAAAAGATCCTCGATGCCTTCTAGAAGTATTCAAGAGATTGATTAGACAACTGTTGATCATGTCTTGAGGATCAACATGATATTTGTGCACCTTTGATGTTCTCATCCAAGTAGAATCCTCTTTTGGTTGACCGTTCCATTTTATCAAATACTGAAAGTATTCTTTGCCTCTGGTTTTCTTTGTCATCGTTTTTTCCATTTTTTTCTCAATTTGTTGTTGTGTCTTCTTAGGCAATTGTTCTTCCCATTTGATATGATTTTACTCACCTACAAGTTCATATGTTGTTCCATTGTCTGATCTCCTAAAGAGATACAATTTTTCCACATTGAATATTGAAGATATTCCAATGTCATATGTAAGTTCCACCACATATGCATTTGCAAAAAATCACCTCAGTATTCTACAAGGCCCAACTTTCTTTGGGTTCAACTTGTTATATGTCCCTACAGGAAACCTTTCCTTTCTCAAATATACCATGACCAAGTCACCAACCTAAAAATCCACTTGCCTTATTTTCATATCATCTCTTTGCATGTATTTTCCACTGCTCTCCTGTAGTTTATGTTTGACATTCTTCTACATTTCCTATATGTTGACTGCAAAATATTCATCACCAATACTCCTCATGTATTTCCTTCCCATATTTCTCAATTAATATACTCCCCTTGGGTGCATTCCATAAACGATCTAAAATGGACTTATGCCTATACTTCTATTTGGAGAATCATTGTAAGAAGAATATTCTTGGGCAAGCAATTGATCCCATTGCTTTGGGTTCTCATATACAACTTCTCAAAATATTCCCTAAAATTTTATTTACTACATATGTTTTCCCATAAGTCTGAGGGTGATATGATGAACTGAAGTTAAGGTTTGTACCCAACTTCCTCCATAATGTCCTCTAGACAATACCTAAAAACTTGGTATCGCTATCATAGACAATGCTTATAGGTATTCCATGTAACCTTACTACTTCTGAGAAAACAAAATTTTCAATGTTAGTTCCATCATTAGTCTTTTTAAAAGCAACAAAATGATCCATTTTTGAAAATATATCTACCACAACATAGATAAAACCATTTCCCTTTTGGGTTTTTGGAAAAACCAAAAAACATCCATGTTGATAGAAGCCCAAGGTCTATTTGGGATAGGTAAAGGTTGATACAATCCTGTGTTTTGAATCCTCCCCTTTGCATGTTGATAGATCTTGCACTTCTTCACAAATTTATTTACATCATTCTGCATTCCTGGCCAATAATAAAAATTGCTTACCTAAGCATGTATTTTCCTGACCAAAGTGTCCTAACAACACTCCACTATGTGTTTCATTTATCAAATTTTCCCTCAAGGAACACTTAGGTATGCATAGATTACTATTTTTGAAAAACATACCTTCTTGTAGCATCTAGTCTAACCATTGGTCTCTATTGTGGGGAGAAAGGTTTTCACAAGTTCCATAAACTTCCTAAAAATAGGCATCCCTTTATATATTGCTACCAATTCATCAAATCCTAAAGTGTTGACTCTAACTTCTTCTAAAATTAAACTTACTCTGCTAGAAGAATAAACAATTCTATTAGATTTTCCACTTATATGTTTGATCACAAAAGTGAAACCTTGCATAAATTCCGCCCATTTACCATGTCTTTGGTTCATCTTGTGTTGACTACTTACAAATTGCAATGCATGATTCTCTGTATATAAAATGAATTCCTTAGGAATTAAATAATGCCTCCACTTTTTAATTGCTTGGACAAATGTGATGCAGGAGCATCACCCACGTCAAGAGAAAGCCAATGCGAAAGCAAAGGACAGTTGGACAAGCAACACAAATTTTGAAAACCACTTTGATATTGTTGCGCAAACATTAATGTGTGGATTTAATGAAGCACACTTTGTATATTGTAATGGACCTTGAGTGGATAGCTCTCATCCTTAAGTAGATAGTCGACATTTAATATAGTTAATGTAAGTAGATAGAAATTTAATTCTAGATTTGATATCTTTAGAGTCCAAGAGGAAAAACGGATATAGACACCCTCATTGTATCATTGTAACATAAGCCTTAGCAAGATTATGAATAGGAGAAGAGCAAGAGCATGCAAAGAATTGTATGAGAACACCCATGTACAGACATTGAATTAATAGAAAGAGCTTTGATTCAATTTCATGGTTTGTGTCGTTTCTCTGTGTATTGATGTTATGCTCATGAATGTTTTCTTCTTGTTATATATTTTCGTTTATATGTTGTGTATGTGATTTCATGGTTGATTTGAAGTCTTAGAGAAAGAGTGAATGAGTTTCAATTGTTTCTCTAATTGAGCCAGAGGATTCCTGCAAGGAGTGCAGTTGAATTGTCCGCAAGGAGTGCGCTGATAGAAGGGTTCAATTAGAGTTATCTTTTGTTCTCATTCATCTCAGAAGTGCAGATTTGGCACTGGAGCCATGCAAGGTGTGCGCAGGCTAGACGAAGACTCAGAGTTGCGATTCTGAGCAAAGGAATCGAAGACTACTGCAGCATGTGTGCACAGAGTCGATGAGCTTCAACACTTAGATGTTGTTGGAGATTTGCTGCAAGGAGTGCATGCAAGAATTTCTTTCTGGGAGATTTGAAGTTGTGAGGAAAGCTCAGGAAGGATAGGCCTTCGAGTTCGACGAAGGACGGTTTAGACAAAGTCATGCCTGGAAGGCTCGTAAAGAGAGTCACAGGTTTGAACGCAGGGTGATGACTTCTGTGGAAGAGTTCCTTGTCATTTCATAAAGTTCAGCTGGAAAGGCCGGATGGTCGAATTTCTCCAAGGACATTTTGTGAAGATCTGTAGGTCATTGGATATCTTGTTATTGCAGGAAGGTTGCAGTGCAAGTGTGAAGAAGGTTCAATCTCAGAACAGATAGAGCGTTGATCCAAGAAAGTTGGGGCAGTTGGAGCCATCGCGAGATCAGTTATCGGGGTTTCACGAGAAAGGGATCGAAGATTTGGCCACAAGAATTGCGATAGTGCGAGAATCGATATATCGAGAGTTACGTTTGTGTGGGGCCGTAGGATTTAGTGGAGTAAAGGTGGCACCAACTATCGAGATCTCGCCGTGAGAAGTTTCGAAACATGGGTGCTAGGATTCGCGATCCCGCGAAGTCCAAAGTCCCAATATCGTAGTTTCGACACATTGGGTATCGGAGGTTGGAAACCCAAGTGTTTGGGGTCACGAGTTGCGAAGAAGCGATAGAGATGAAGTCCCGATAGCAGAGGGAGGAAGTTAGTGTTGAATGATATCTCAGGTCTCGTGGATTCGAGAGCCCAGTGATAAACAAAGAACTTGCGAAGCTGCGAGTTTCGATCCTCCGACAACTAAAGAAAGGGGGACTGCACCGAAGAGAATCTGTGGGTAAGGAAGATTCCCGATAAGGAATCAGAAGAACCTTTGAGTTCTTTGGGCCGAAAGGGAAATAAGGTCCTGAGGAAGCGAACGTGCTCTGAGGAGTGCGGTTGCGACCAAGTGGTATCAGAGCCTGAATTCTGTCTGTATACTTCAGGCGAGAGAGGAAGCATTAGATAAGAGAAGCACTCTGATACACACGACCAAGTGGTATCAGAGCTGGAGTTGTTCTTTTCTTTCTGTAGCAGAGAAAGAGATTTCTCCATGCCACCGAGGAGAGAAAGACAATTACCTAACCCAGAAGATAGGGAGGTGAGGAGAAGAGGCAGGTCAACAGGAAATCTAGAAATGGAGAGACAGATGAGAGATCTCCGAGCAAGACTTGAAGACATGGAGACAGCTCAGAGATGCACAATTGGTGCATGGGATCTTAGTGATTCCGAAGAAGAGATGGAAGCTGGACATGAAGAAGAGGTCACAACAAAAGATGCATCAACCGAGCGGTTGATCAAAGCCATCGCAAGGATGGGTGTGAAAGTGAAAATGGACATTCCAGTTTACGAGGGAAATCTGGATGCTGAGGAGCTGCTAGATTAGATTAGAGCTCTAGACACATACTTCGATTATGAAGATGTGGAAGAAGATAAGAAAGTCAAGCATGCAGTTACATGCTTGAAAGGACATGCAACATTGTGGTGGGATGAGCTACAAGCTGATAGATGCTGCAAGGGTAAGCAAAAGATCAAGAGTTGGGATCAAATGATTGCGAAGATAAAGGCAAAGTTCATCCCAAGAGATTACCAAATTACTCTATTCAGGAGGATGCAGAACCTAAGACAAAAGTTGATGACAGTGAAAGAATACACTGAGGAGTTCTATCGACTGAACATCAGGACAGGTCATTGGGAGATCGATGATGAGAAGGTTGCCAGGTATCTGAATGGTCTGAGATATGACATTCAGGATGAATTAAGCATGCTAACCATCCGAACGGTAGAATATGCTTATCATTTGGCTCTGAAATCTGAGGAGAAGATGATCCGATAACAAGGACAGAGGGGCCGAGGCAAAAGTCATCCCAGAGGAAAGTTAGTTGCCCAGGAAAGAACCGAGAAGCCCAAGAAGGAATGGAAGAAACCTCAGGGTAAATTTGGAAGAGGAGGAACCTCACAGAGGTATCCATATGATGAATAGAGAGAACAACATACAGAGCAGAGTGGAGGATATGTTGATGGCAATACTTTTCCTCGTACTAGACGTAGAGGAAGAGGCTGACGCGGAATAATCACATGTTTCACATGTGGGAAGAATGGGCACAAGTCTTATGAGTGTCCAGAGAAAAAGAAGGACATTGGAGAAGCTCACATCACCGAAGCGCAGAGGTGAGATGTTGAGGCCGAAGATGCAGAAGGCAGAAGATCACTTATGATGTGAAAAGTCCTTTTGACACTCGAGAAGGAGGTGGAAAGCTCAATTCAAAGGACCAGATTGTTCAGAACAGCTTGCAAAACCAAGGATAGGGTGTGCAAGGTCATTGTTGACAGTGGTAGCATGGATAATCTCGTATCCACAGAGATGGTAGAGAATCTGGAGCTGGAGATGACTGATCATCCAAGCCCATACAGATTTTCATGGCTACAGAAAGGACACCAGGTAACTGTTACTAAACAATGCTTGGTTGAATTCAAAATTTGAGGGTATAATGATAAGATCTTATGTGATGTTATTCCTATGGATGTATGTCATCTATTGTTGGGTAGACCATGGCAATATGACAAAAATGTGATTCATGATGGGAGAATGAACACATATACCCTGGAGAAAAATGGGAGAACCCATATGTTGCTTCCGATAAAGGATAAGGAGGTAAAGCCGGAGGTAAGCAACGCAGTACTTCTCATAAGTGGGAAGGAACTTCTTACAGAGGTGAAGAAGAATGAAGATCCACAATTCTTTGTGGTCAGAAAACCGAGGATTATTCTGACTAGCACAAGAGTGGATGATTTACCAGATGAAGTTCAGGAACTACTGGAAGAGTTCGCTGACATCATAGTGGACGAATTACCTCGTTCGTTGCCACCGATGCGAAGTGTGAGTCATCATATTGATCTCATACCAAGAGCTAGTTTGTCGAATAGAGCCACGTACAGGTTGATGCCGCAAGAGAATGAAGAGGTCAAGAAGTAGGTCCAGGATTTGATGGACAAAGGATTGATCCGGGAAATCTTGAGTGCATGTGTTGTACCGATATTGCTCAGTCCGAAGAAGGATGGAGGCTGGAGGATGTGCACCGATTCAAGATCGATCAATAAGATAACCATTAGATACAGGTTTCCACTTCCGAGGATGGATGATTTGATGGATTGCCTAAGTGGGGCAAATTATTTTTCAAAGATAGATTTGAAAAGCGGATACCACCAGATTCGCATGAGAGAAGGCGATGAGTGGAAGACAGCCTTCAAAACCAATGAAGGATTGTATGAATGGCTAGTCATGACGTTTGGCTTGACGAATGCACCAAGTACATTTATGAGGTTGATGAATGAAGTCCTGAGGGAATTCATCGAAAAATTTGTCATTGTTTATTTGGATGATATACTGATTTACAGTAAGTTAGTGGATGAACACCTGAAGCATTTGGCCATTGTGATGAAGAAGCTACAGGAGGAGAAGCTGTTGATTAATATGAAGAAGTCCTCATTTATGAAGACAGAGCTCATTTACTTGGGTTTTGTTATTTCGGCTAATGAGTTGAGGATGGATTCGGGTAAGGTGGAAGTGATCAAGAATTGGCCATCACCGAGAAATGTCTTCGAGGTGAGAAGTTTTCATGGTTTGGCTAGTTTCTACCGGAAATTCATCAAGAATTTCAGTGGAATTAGTGCAGCGATGATGGACACGGTGAAGAAGTGGCATAATTATTTTCAATGGAAAACTGAGACTGAAAAGAACTTCAATCTATTGAAGCGAAAGATCACAGAGCAACCAGTGTTGGTGTTGCCAGATTTTCTAAAAACATTTCAGGTGAAATGTGATGCCAGTGGGTATGCAATAGGAGCGATCTTGAGTCAACAAGACAAGTCGGTTGCATATTTCAGTGAGAAGCTGAATGAGGCGAAGCTAAAATACTCCACGTATGACAAAGAATTTTATGCTATCATACAGGCATTAAAGAAGTGGAGGCATTACTTGATCCCAAAAGAATTTGTATTGTACAGTGATAATCATGCATTGCAATTTGTGACTCAACAAGAGAAGTTGAATCAAAAACATGCAAAATGGGTTGAGTATATGCAGAATTTCACATTTGTGATTAAGCACATTTCGGGTACTACTAAGAAAGTGGCTAATGCTTTAAGCACGAAATGTTTGTTATTGCAGGAGTTCCAAGTCAAAACATTGGGTTTTGAAAATCTCAGGGACATGTACGCAGGAGATGCCGATTTTCGAGAAGCGTATGAAGCAGCTGAGAATCCAGTCCTCAGAGACAGGAGTCCTTGGATAGAGTATATGATCCAGGAAGGATTGTTGTTCAGAGGCAATCAACTCTGTATTCCAAAATGCTCCATGAGGGAGAACCTGTTGAAAGAAAAACACAGTGGAGGCTTGGTAGGACACTTTGGCCATGACAAAACATTTGCGAAGTTGAGTGAATCATATTTTTGGCCAGAGATGCGAGCAGATGTCAAGAGGTTCGTTGACAGATGCAGATTTTGCCAACATTCAAAGGGAAGAAAGAAAAATGTAGGTTTTTATCAGCCATTGCCCATACCAGAGAGGCCATGGGAGGTGATTAGCATGGATTTCGTATTGGGATTGCCGAGGACACAAAGAAGTGTTGATTCAATATTTATGGTTGTGGACAGGTTTTCGAAAATGGCACATTTTATCCCATGCCAGAAGACCAGCGATGCGACTCACATCGCAAATTTGTTCTTCAAAGAGGTCATTCGACTTCATGGATTGTCGAAAAGCATAGTTTCGGACAGAGACACGAAATTCATTGGACATTTTTGGAGGACGTTATGGAAGAAGCTGGGGACTAACTTGATGTTTAGTTCTGGTTATCATTCTCAGACAAATGGACCAACAAAGGTGGTCAACAGAAGTCTAGGAGACTTACTGAGAAGCTTGGTGACAGAGCACCACAGTAGTTGGGACCACGTATTGCCATAGGCAGAGTTTGCATACAACAATTCAGTGAATCGGAGTACAGGAAAGAGCCCATTTCAGGTTGTATATGTGATGCAGCCGAGAGGAGTTTCTGAATTGCGAGATTCAGAACAAACTGCTACTAGCAGTGCTAGTGTAGAAGAGTTCGCTGAGGTGATGAAGGAACTTCACAGCAAGGTGAAGCAGCGACTGCTGGATTCAAAATAGGAATATAAGCGCAGAGAAGATCATCATCAGAGGCAACTTTAGTTTGAAGTTGGTGATCTAGTTCTGGTGCACTTGAGGAAAGAAAGGTTCCTAAGGGGAACATACAATAAGCTGAAAATGAAGAAAATCGGGCCATGTAAGGTCTTGACAAAATTTGGAGAAAATGCTTATGAGATTGAGTTGTCGGATGGAATCGGGATATCTCCAATATTCAATTTCATAGACTTATACCCGTACAGAGCTGGAGAAGTAGAGACTGGAACCAAAGAACCAGTGATCCAGTGGATGGAACAATTTCCAGTAGCAGAGAAGCCACAGATGGAGTGCACACTGGACAAGAGAGTGGGTAAGAAGACCATAAGGAAGGAATAGTTCGAGTATCTGGTCAAATAGAAGGGCCGCCCAGTGGAAGATGCCAGCTGGGAGAGTGAAGAAGTGATCCTGAAGCATGGACAGACCATGCAGGAGCTCATGGATAGGAGCCGATGAAAATTTTCAAGCGAGGGAGTATGATGCAGGAGCATCGCCCACGTCAAGAGAAAGCCAGCGTGAAAGCGGAGGACAGCTGGACAAGCAACACAAATTTTGAAAACCACTTTGATATTGTTGCGCAAACATTAATGTGTGGATTTAATGAAGCGTACTTTGTATATTGTAATGGACCTTGAGCGGATAACTCTCGTCCTTAAGTAGATAGTCGGCATTTAATATAGTTAATGTAAGTAGATAGAAATTTAATTCTAGATTTGATAGCTTTAGAGTCCAAGAGGGAAAACGGATATAGACACCCTCATTGTATCATTGTAACATAAGCCTGAGCAAGATTATGAATAAGAGAAGAGCAAGAGCATGCAGAGAATTGTATGAGAACACCCATGTACAGACATTGAATTAATAGAAAGAGCTTTGATTCAATTTCATGGTTTGTGTCGTTTCTCTGTGTATTGATGTTATGCTCATGAATGTTTTCTTCCTGTTATATATTTGTGTTTATATGCTATGTATGTGATTTCATGGTTGATTTGAAGTCTTAGAGAAAGAGTGAATGAGTTTCAATTGTTTCTCTAATTGAGCCAGAGGATTTCTGCAAGGAGTGCGGTTGAATTGTCCACAAGGAGTGCGTTGACAGAAGGGTTCAATTAGAGTTATATTTTGTTCTCATTCATCTCAGAAGTGCAGATTTGGCACTGGATTTGTGCAAGGCATGCGCAGGCTAGATGAAGACTTAGAGTTGCGATTCTGAGCAGAGGAATCGAATATTGCTGCAGCAGGTGTGCGCAGAGTCGACCAGCCTCAACACTTAGATGTTGTTGGAGATTTGCTGCAAGGAGTGCGTGCAAGAATTTATTTTCGTTGTGAGGAAAGCTCAGGAAGGATAGGCCTTCGAGTTTTCCGAAGGACAGTTTAGACAAAGTCGTCCCTGGAAGGCTCGTAAAGAGAGTCGCAGGTTTGAATGTAGGGTGATGAGTTCTGTGGAAGAGCACCTCGTCATTTCATAAAGTTCAGCTGGAAAGGTCGGACGGTCGAATTTCTCCAAGGAGATTTTGTGAAGATATGTAGGTCGTTGGATCTCTTGTTATTGCAGGAAGGTTGCAGTGCAAGAGTGAAGAAGGTTCAAGCTCAGAACAGATAGAGCATTGATCCAAGACAGCTGGGGCAGTTGGATCCATCGCGAGATCGGTTATCGGGGTTTCGCAAGAAAGGGATCGAAGATTTGGCCACGGGAATCACGATAGTGCGAGAAGTGATATACCGAGAGTTACATAAGTAGTGTGAGGCCGCAAGAGTTAGTGGAGTATAGTTGGCACCAACCATCAGGATCTCGCCGCAAGAAGTTCCAAAACTTGGGTGCTAGGATTCGCGATCCCGCGAAGTCCGAAGTCCCGATATCGGCGTTTCGGCACATCGGGTATCGGAGGTTGGAAACCCAAGTGTTTGGGGTTGCAATTTGTGAAGAAGAGATAGAGCTGAAGTCCTGATAGTAAAGGGAGGAAGTCAGCGTTGAATGATATCTTGGGTCTCGGGGATTCAAGAGCCTAGTGATAAACGGAGAACTTGCGAAGCTACGAGTTTCGATCCTCCAACAACTAAAGAAAGGGGGATTGCACAGAAGAGAATATGTGGGTAAGGAAGATTCCTGATAAGGAATCATAAGAACCTTTGAGTTCTTCGGGCTAAAAGGGAAAGAAGGTCCTGAGGAAGTGAATGTGCTCCGAGGAGTGCGGTTGCGACCAAAATGCATAAAAATATTTATCATATGAATAATATTTATGTTTTGGCTCATTCAAATTTTCACTAAAGTATGCAATTGGTCTATGCTCTTGACTCAATACAACCCCTATTGTTGTCATACTAGCATCATTTTTAATTTGGAAAGTTTTATCAAAACTTGGTAAATCCAAAACAAATTTTTGAGTGATCCTTTTATTCAATAATTTAAAACTCCTATCAGTTTCTTCAGTCCATTTAAATGGTTGTCTACTCTCTTTGACAGTCTCAACTATGGTTGCACAAATATAGCTTAAACTTCTAATAAATTTCCTATAAATACCTGCAATACCATGAAAGATTATTACCTCATATACACTTCTTGGAGTTGACAAATCAAGAATTGTATTTACCTTTTTTGGATCCATCTTCAATCCCTCTTCAGAGACTACAAATCCCAAGTGTATTAGCTTCTTTTTCATGAAACTACACTTCTTCAAATTTATCATAAATTTATCCTTCTGCAGCTTACTCAAAACCATCCTAAGATGCTCCAAATGTTCCTCCTTAGTCTGACTGTAAATCAAATTGTCATCAAGATAAACAGTAACAAATTTCCCAATGTATTGTTTCAACAAATTATTCACTAATCTCATGAATTTACCTAGTGCATTTGAGAGCCCAAAAGGCATCACCAACCACTCATACAAACCATTATTTTTTTTAAATGCAGTGTTCCATTCATCCCCCTCTCTAATCCTTATCTGATGATTGCCACTTTAAAAATATATTTTTGAAAAGTATCTTGAACCAGATAAAAAATCCATCAAATCATCAACTCGGGATAAGGGAAACCTATACCTGATTGTAATTTTTTTGATAGGCTTAGAGTCAATACACATGCGGCATCCTCCATCATTCTTTGGGATAAGTATTGTTGGTACTGCACATGGACCAATCCTTTATCCAACAATTCCCGCACATGTTTCTTAATTTCCTCATTTTCTTCAGGGTTCAATCTATAACCTGCTTTGTTAGGAAAACTTTCTCCAGGTATCATATCAATATGATGATTGATACTTCTCATAGGTGGTAATGCATTAGGCAGTTCATCTACTATACTCTTAGAAAACTCATCAATCATACCTTGAACTTCTTCACATAGATCACTTAATTTTGTAGCAATAAACATTAACTTTGGCTTACCAATTAGAGAAAAATGTAACTCCTCATTCTTCTTATTCCCTTGTAGCAATTCTTTTCCACTCATCAATAGAATACTAGGTCCTGATTCACCTTTAGTTGTTTCATCTTTCAAAGGAAACAACATATGTTTCTTTCCATATTTCTCTAAGGATTAAGTATTCCTTCTACCATCATGAATGACTTTCCTTTCATATTGTTGAGGTCTTCCTAATAGAAAATTGAATACATTCATTACAATTATATCACATAAAACCACATCTTTATAGTTACCAATTTGTATTTCCACCTTGCACTGCTCATTCACCAAGAGATGGTGTCATTTCTACAACCAAGACACTCTATAGGGAGTGGGATGTGCCATCCTCTTCAATCCCAACTTCTCTACCATCTCTGTTGAAACCAAATTATCTATTCTCCAACTATCTATGACCACTTTGCAACACTTACCCCCTGACTTGCATACAGTCCTGAATAAGCTTTTCCTATGAGTTGGTTCAATAACTTCCTTTTTTGCTTTAACCAAGGCCCTTTTCAACATGAATGACTCTCCTACCTCAGGAGATTATCATTTAATTGCTATATTTTTTGGTTCTTCCATTGCTTCTTCTACATTTACATTCCTTTGATTCGTTTCTTTATTCTTAGGACAATCCCAAGACATATGTCCTAATTCTCCGCAAGTATAAAATCATATTTCTCTTCCTATGTCTCTTCATATGAAGCCAAATATTCTACCCCTCGAATCACCTCTTCTTAGTAATTGGTTTCCTGAGATTTATCCTTCACCTTTAGTAATATGGATTCTTCCTCCACTAGAAGATTCTCTACCACGAATTGTACCTCTTCCTCTATTCCTCTGATGTTTCTTCCTTGCAATATTCTCCTCATCTTTCAAATCTTCTTGATATGAATCTTCAATAGTACTAAGAGTCAACAACCCTATTTCATATTGGATATTGTATATGAGACCATTAATATATCTAGTCACCTTCTCCATATCTCCTTCTATGTGTCCAACCCTCATATTAAGCTTGTAGAATTCTTTTATATACTCATTAATTGTCATTCCTGTCTTCTTTAGGTTTTGTAATTGCTTAAAGAATTTCAACTTGTAGTCTTTGGGAATAAATTTACTTTTTATTTTTTTCACCATCTTAGCCCATTGATTAATCTTTTCTTTACCTTTCCTCTGTCTATATATATGCAATTCATCCCACCAGATCGATGCATGTCCCTTTAGTCTGGTAGTTGCATACTTCACCTTCTTCCTATATTCAACCTTTTCAAAGTAAAAATATCTATCCATGGTGTTGATCCAATCCATTAGATCATCCACATTCAGAATTCCATCATACGCACGTGTTGGTTGTGGAGCCTGATTATCTTCCTGATTCAGAGGTCTTTTCTTTCAGTCGTGTTTATACCCCATGAAGTATTTACACCCCAGAAGTATGTACACTCTTCCATGCGGGGGAGTGTAGAGGGCGGGTACCCCTTCTGCGAGGTCCAGGGGCTCCATCCCCTCGGCTGGGGGGTCTGGGGGCAAGCGGGCCCCCAATGGGGGTTTGGGGGCGAAGCCCCCGAAGAAAAAATTGCCTTATAAAAGTATATTGTAATTTCATTGTAAATCTGGACCGTTCATTATAAGGTCGCAGATCTAACGGTAGAGATT
>JZKD02S2070903.1:341710-369068 GCA_000966675.3 Picea glauca | reverse complement strand
CTAAATATTCCATGAAGTTATTCCCGTATCAAGTATACATATCTTTTGTATTGAATTAGAAGAAACATTGGCTAGAGATAACAAGAAGAACAAGTTAATGAGATGCAACACTCAGTTAAAACATATTTCAAATTATAGAGAGTAGATCTCGATGCTATCGAAATTTTAATGGAGGGTTTCTTGTGTTGATTGCAGAAGGTATGTTGAAAGTCTTATGTGACTAAGTTGATAATTATTTTTGTTATATATAATATGGTATCATATTGTGGGAGTTAGATATCCTTGTTTGCCTAGAATCTATACCACATAACAATATCTATTTCATATTGTTATAGAATGACACCAATTAATGAAGTGAAATGTAAAGTAGTTGGGTTGACAATGATGTTGCAACCAAGGCTAAGATACCATTGTAGTCCAATATCGTTATGATAAGATTATGTTGTAAGAAAATAAATACTCTAGTTTTTTTGTGTGTGTCGTGAATAACTTATTTATAACCATGGTGAAATTCAATCTCATAGAGAACATGACAAAAGAAAAAAATTACATGCACAATCCAATATATAAGTTTATTCTATTGATGTGTTATAGTAATGAAAACTAAAAGAGAATGCAATATATCAATCACTGAATACTTGCATTGATTTCAACAATGAGATATCAGAAAAGAGTATGGCATATTGATTTCAATGATGATATTAAAAAAATGATTTACAAAAGTAAGGGAACTAAAATGATATCACCAACAATATAACACAACAATAGGTGCATTTATTTTAGATATGGTACAAAAAAGAAAGATTTTGAGGAATGATTTGCAATGATTTCAATAATTACATAATGAAAAATAATGCAATGCATGGATTTTATTGATGACACAATGATAAATTATTTAGAGTGAATAGTTGGATTGATTTCAATAATGGCATAATGCAAAACAATATGGATCCACTGTGAGGATATAATGAAAAATGGTTTAGCATAGTCAAGTAGTTATATTCATTTCAACAATGATATAACATAAAACATTGAGGCTCATTGATTTCAGTGATATTGGTATAAGATAAAACAATAGGGTGCATTGATTTCAATTATAATAGTATGAAAAATGATTCATCCAATTTAATTAATTTTATAAATGATAGGAAGGAAATTAACCCTCTCTATTGACTCAAATTGTGAGATAGTGCAAATTATCAAGTGAAATGAATTTAGTCATAACTGAGTTAAAATATATTATAAATTGAAGTAGTATATTTTTTTGGGTTAGGTATGATTTATCTATTAGTATTTTCACATTAAAACCGTTATCATATTAAGATATATAAAATGTGAAAAAAACACCACCTTTCACATTGTCTCATTTTTACTACAATATATTGAGTTAAATCTTTGCATGGTCTCTCATTTTAACCTCAATTTCCATATGATCAATATGAAAAGATGAGAAAGTGTACCGGTGTTTCTAAGAGAAAAACTCAAAAAGATAGATTGAGATCATTTACTATATATGATATATGATTTATTCAATATGTTAATCATATCATTTCATAATGATATGATGTAGTATATATGTTATTCAATATCTTAACCATTCCATTTTTTTATTATTCAACATCTTCATCACTAAACATCCATCTATATTACTTTGTTGTTATTAGTATTCATAAGGATGTAAATTTCAAAGTATCAAGTTCATCTTAAACATATACATATAGATAAAGGTTATCATCTAAAAATTCCATGTTCATAGGCACTACTCAAACCAATGTAGATCCATGGTAACTCCCTATCTATCATGCCCCTAGTGGGATCAAGTCCCTCGAGGTACAAACCTTTCCTCAATTTTTTCACTCTAAAAGGAGGTTTTCACATGGATGGATTTAATCCCTCTCTAAACATGATAGATCCAAAGTTAAAATGAATCTATATTGATGTTGGCAAAGGGGCAGACCCGGGGTTCAACCCTTCAACAACACACCAACAAAACCCTAACTACCAGCCCTTTCAGAAACACCTACGAAGCAGATGAAGTCTCACCTGAGGTAGAGGCAAGGGTGGTTGTAGGACTCAAGTGTCTACAATCTAGCTAGGGCATAGATCTGTGATTACAATATTCTAGCAAAGCATTGAGTAGTTACCATTCATTAGTATTCAACAAGTATTTACTTCGCAGATAAAACCCTAATTATAGAGCAGTGCAAGATTCAACTAGATATAACACATCTAGGCACTTAGAATATGGAAAGAGATTAGATCCAACACTTTATTCACATCACTAGACACTAAACTATCAGATTCATCTAAACATACATTATTGCACTAAGCATCAATCACATAAACATTATAATAACCATAAAGCACAAAGAAACCATGAAATAGGATATGCGTGGTTCACCCTAGCATGGATCTATGTCCACCAACTTTTCTCTTCTTTATTATCTTCTTTCAAGCTTCTTATAGGCATAGAGCAAAAACCCTACTTTGTAGAGGATAGGAGATCTGCATGCACCTTGCCAAATCCTCCTTCCCTGAGTTAGATCATAGCACAAAGCCTCCTCACACAGTATGGGCATACAGAACTACAAATGATCCGCACTTATCTCTACAACCTCAACCTACACTAAGCACAAAACCTCTTACAATTACTTGCACTTAGCACAACACTTAGCACCTAGCATCACCCACACAAAACATGTCTATCTCTCTTCTTACATCACCTAACTTTATATTTATACCTTAAAAAATGGGCCTAAACATGGGTAAACCCATGGGCCGACATCACATACCCATTACATAAACCCTAATCCCAAAACTTCCCTAGAAGGGGGGATGAGATCCCATGATCTCCACTTTGCCTTGTGCTCCGCCTTCGACTAGCCTGGAAAAGTCTGAAAAATGGTCAAACATGACCAAGAGTTAATGATATTTCTGGTGAGGGGGGTAAAATGCAAAGGAATGGGTAAAAAACCCACTTGTCCTAAGTTCAGGACGCAAATGCGTCCGGGTTTAATTGGAAATCAATTTTGGACGGTGGGATTTCGCGCGCCCAGATCAATGGCATGCATTGGATTTCAGAGCCCCCCTGCCTTTCTACCTTTAAGTGAAAGGGGGGGGTTCGGAATTGGGGGTGCACCTCCTCAACAGTAAAGATCTAAGAGCCTGGATCAACGACGCTCAAGGTGATTCTAGACCCCTCTGCCTTTCTATCTTTAAGCCCGAGGGGTTCTGGAATCAGGTGCACATCTTCCCAACGGTCGAGATCGAATCACCCGGATCAACGATGCTCAGGCGTTCCCATCTTTCCCAGCTACTCTGTTTTAAGTCAGCATGGGCCTTCCTCCCCGATTTCCATGTGTCTTCATCTGTCATCCCTCTCATGCCTCATCACTTCTTATCACACCCTCATGGTCTTGGTGCCACCACTCCTGTTATGCACCCCATCCCTCACGCTGCCCCCCCCCCCTGCCTATCCATCAGTCTGTTCAGTTGATCCAGGTGGCAGTGCGAAGGGTCTTCCACGTCGCAGAAGTGTCGAGTTGGCCGGATCATCGTCAATCCCAATGAAGAAGTTAATCAAGTAGTTGATGGTGGTTAGACATCGCCTCTGCCATAATGGGAAATCCCAGTAGCGAATTAAAGGCACGCCGATTCACCTATCGAATTGTCAGGAGTTTGATTGCGTCTGCCATAAGTTGCACGATCATTCAGAGACTGCAGGTGTTGACTGTCAGAAGCCATGCAGACGCAAATATTTTAATGGAACGTCTAGATTTTCTTGTGGTTGTTGTTTTGAGTATATGAAGGCATTTTCTCCATTTTTGGTATCCATCGATGGTTGAGCAGAGCTCCCGGTTGTAAAATTTTAACGAAGCACTTTTAATCTGGTTATGTATGGAATTTTGAGACTTGTTGCCTTATGAATGTCAGTTTCTTTCATGCCTTTGTTTACACTGTGTTAGAGCAACTCGAAATTGGAGGGTCCAGTCGAGCTGTAGCCATTATAGGATGATGTTGTAATGGATCACTGTAATGGTTGCGTTGTCTCTAATCAGTTCTTGTGATTTTCCCAGTGCTGAGTGACTTAGAATCGGAGGATCGAGTCAAGTCCTCTTTCAGTTTCTTGAGACCTTGAACCAAGAGGATCTTGCATTCATAGTCTTTCTTCTGCAAACTGCCAAAAGCCTATTGCCCAAAGTTGTTTGTTCACCTTTCTTATCAAGTCTTCCACCTGATCATATTTTAATCAACCCACTGGTTGAAGTTAGTTCAAGACCTCCTTTGTCCCACACATGCTAGACCCAGTCCCTGAGTTAGAGTAATATTTCCTCGAGTCTTTATCTCCATTCAATCACCCCTTTATAAACAAAACATGGCATTAAATGGATGGGTGTCGGACTCTGCTCCTGCAAGCAATCCAGGAGTGACTTCCGATGCTAACATTTCTAGCACCATTGCCGGGGACGAAGTTGAATATTTTCCCCAGGATTAAACGACAATGATCAACTGATTCTGAAGGTGCATCGGACATCAGAACTATTGAGATTGCTACTATGCACCTGGCGACTCCATTGACGCGAATATGCTGGGGAATTTCATTGATACCAACCCAGAAGCGCTTCCATTGTTTCAGTCGTGGCTTCGAGAGGTAGACACACGAGGTCTAATCCATAGCTTCCATTAGCACCACCTGAAGCAGACCCAGAAAAGGTTATCAGAAAGGGTAAATCCTCGGGAGACAGTGCCCCTACTGCTAAAATAGGTATTTTTTATGATTTGCATGTTTTTGTAGAAACTCCTCCCCCCTCGTTTCATCCTGTTACATTACCTCCCATTGTGGTTTCCCACAGTCTAAATTTTGGGAGTGTTCCTGCTGGCTTTTCTCCTGCTGGCCTTGGTTTAGTAGGAGAAGTCCTTGTCACTCCTTTCTCACCAGAGGTGGTACCTTGTTTCAAACCTAGTACCTCTTAATTTTCTCCTTCTCAGGGTTTCACCACACCTCCTCCTGTTGTTGTTGTTGCTAGAGGAAGAGAGATTTCTATGCCCCTGAGTATAAAAGCCCATTCTCTGAATTCACCACATTCCCCCTTCTTCTCTGTAACCTCAACTCCTGTCTCTCTGTTTCAAGCCTCACAACCCTCTAGTCCTCCCACACCCATTGTTCCTATGGCTGGTGCTAATCCCCCTCTAACTAGGATGGATGCTATAGTTGCTGCTTGATATGCTCCCTGCTGGAGATTATTTGAAGTATATGCCCAAGTTCACTGGGGAAGGGGACATAACTGCTGAAAAGAACCTGGCTGCTTTCTACAGTTATGCAGACAACCTGAACATTGAAAATGAAGATGTCTGGATGAGATTCTTCATCCAGAGCCTGGATGGTGAGGTGAGGAAATGGTTTAGGGGACTGGCCCCTAGATCTATTTTTGGAATTGAAGCTCTGGATAGTGTTTTCCTGAAGCAGTGGGGAGATAGGAAGGATTTCATGTATTACATGACAGAGTTTGGGTCTCTGAAGAAAATGGAAGGAGAGTCTGTCTCTGAATTCTCCAAAAGATTTAATAAGATGTATAATAAGATTCCTGTAGAGATAAAGCCCTCAAAATCCTTTTCCCAAATTTCCTATGCTGGTGCATTCGACCCAGATTTTTGCCTTCTATTGAGAGAAAGAAGAGCCACCTGTTTAGCTCAAATGCAAGATGCGGCCATAGAAGTGGAATCCAACATATTGGCAGCTGACATACTGAGGAGAAAGGTTGACGTAGACAGAAGAAAGGGAAAGTCCATAGCCTCGACTTCCAGCCTATCGGTGCCCCACCCTGAAGTGGATGGACTGACCAAGATGATGAAGTTTCTATTTGAAGAGATGGAAAGACTAAAAGTGGAAAGGAAACAAGGGTACAAGGGCCCTCAGGGCACCAAAATCAAAGGAGGTTTCAAGAAGCCAAACAATGTTTCCTCCCCAACCATGAAAAGAGAGAGGGGGAGAGACAGAGAAGACCAGAGGATTTAGGTCCCTTTACAGAACAATTTTGTGGCCGAAGATGAAGAAGGGGAAATAGACGAGCTTGAGCCTAAGGTCAATTTCTTCGGAGAGACTCCCCCTTTTCCTCATCTGACTCAGTCATCATACGAGGAGTCCCTCATGAACAGTCAGCTAAATGAACTGAGCAAGGAAAGCCAGACTGGTGACCGTTGAGGCAGGTATGACCTGAGGTCTCAAAAGAAGGCAGTAACACCTGATGTTCCTGAGCAGTCCGCTAGAATAGAGAGGCTTGCCAATGAAGTAGAAAACACTCACAGAGGTAAGAAGACCCCACCCCTCTCTCCCATTATTCATAGTCATGTTCCCAAAATAAGAGAAATCCCTAAGCTCGCATCTTCTTTTAATTTTGAGCATGAAATACAAAAGATCAGAATCCCTATGCCCCTCACCGAGCTAATCAAACATGAAGAATTCAAAAAGCGCTTCTCTGAGCTTTTACATTCTAAAGCCTCATGCCTTCCCACAGAATCCATAAACCTCCAAGATGAAAAGCCAACAATTTTCCTAGGCCCCATGTTAGAAGACAAAGATGAGTCATCCCCTCCCTTCTACACCTCCCTGAACATACATGACAAGGTACTGCACAACTTCTTGATGGACTCAGGGGCTTCTCACAACCTCATGCCCAAAATTCTCATGGAAGAGTTAGGACTAGAAGTCAGTCGAGCCTATCACAACCTCTATTCTTTTGACTCCAAGAGAGTCCAGTGTCTTGGAGTTATTAAAGACCTGGTTTTTATCTTGTTTCAACTACCCATGAAAAGTGTGGTCATGGATATTGTAATAGTTGATGTTCCCCCCAAGTTTGGTATGCTATTGTCAAGATATTGGATTAAAATACTGGAGGGAACCTTACAGATGGACCTCACATATGCTACTATCCCAGTATTTGGAGGAGAGCATAGAAGACTATACACGGAAGCCCAACTGGCCTACATAATCAGTGATGAAACCAACCCTACCAATCATCCCATATTTGCCTTGGACACTGATTTAGGCTCCAGTTTACTGCAGCTCACCCATGCCCCTGAGCCTCCTTTGAAACTCAGAAAGAAGCCCTCTATTTCCCCTGAATTTCTTCCCTCCATCACCCCAATCTGGAAAATGTTTTTTGATGGAGCCTGTTCCAGAGAAGGCACTAGAGCTGGGGTGGTTTTTGTGTCACCTACTCAGGAAACTATATGCCTATCATACAAGCTTTAATTTGAAACCACCAACAATGTGGCAGAGTATGAAGCTCTTGTCCTGGGATTCAGAGCCGCAAGGGAAATGGGAATTCAGGAGGTAGCAGCATTTGGAGATGCAGAGTTGGTAGTCCAGCAGGTCAGAAACGCTTATCGGGCTAAGAATCCTCGACTCAAGAGTTACAGAAATGAGGTATGGGACCTAATTGATAGTTTCTTCTCAGCGTTTAACATTTCCTTCATCCCAAGATAGGATAACACGGTGGCAGATTCCTTGGCCACATCAACGGGCAATTTCAAAGTACCCTTGCCGCCCAAATTTAGGTATGATGTAGAAGTGAAATACAGGCCCTCCATACCTGACAATGTCAAACATTGGAAGGTGTTTGAGGATGATCTCGAGATCAAGAAGTTCTTGGAGACTATCGAAGAATTTTCAGAGATGCATATCGACCAAGATTCTATCTCTGAGGAGGGGCCTGATGGGGGTAAGTTGCTGAGTAAAATAGCAAAGCATGACATTATTCAACTGCCTAACAATCAAATTCCGAGGGGACTAGTCCCTTTAGAGAGGTTATTCGATGGGAATGACGTGGTAGTAAAAGGCAAAGTTCCAGATGAAGATGCTGACACAACTGATTGAAACATTGGCACACCATAGGAGCCTAAGTTTGTCAAGTTGTCAAGGAGTTTGACCAAGGAGCAGAGGGATGAATATACTGAGTTACTGAGAGAGTTTTCTGATGTGTTTTCATGGACCTACAAAGACCTCAAGACGTATGACACATCAGTCATTGAGCACAAGATCCCGCCGAAAGAAGAGGCTAAGCCATTCAAGCAAAATATGAGACAGATAAATCCCATGTTGCTACCTGTCATGGAGAAAGAGGTGAAGAAGCTGCTAGACACCCAAATCATTGTCCCCTTGAGATATTCCGATTGGGTGGCCAATATGGTCTCGTTAAGAAAGAAAAGTGGCAAAATCAGACTCTGTGTTGATTTCAGGAACCTGAATAGGAGCTCCAGGAAGGACAATTATCCCCTGTCCAACATGGAACATATATTGCAGAAGGTCACTAGTGCATCTAGAATATCCATGATTGATGGATTTTCTGGTTACAATCAGATATCGGTCATGCCTGAGGACAGGGGAAAAACGACATTCACCACTCCTTGGGGGACATTCATGTATGCCAAAATGACTTTTGGATTGATGAATGCAGGGGAAACATTTCAGCGAGCCATGGACATAGCCTTCATCGAGGAAAAGGACCAGTTTGTGGTAATTTATCTGGATGACATCACGGTCTTCTCCAAGACATACAAGGAGCATTGTTGCCACTTGAAGAAGCTTTTCCTGAAGTGTCGAAGGTTTGGCCTATCTTTAAACCCCAAGAAATATTTGTTTGCTATGAAGGAAGGGAAGCTATTAGGCCATATAGTGTCAGCAGAGGGAGTAAGAATTGATCCTGGCAGGGTAGAAGCACTTCAGACCCTGTCACTTCCTAGATCTAAGAAGGAAGTTTAGGGCTTTTTGGGGAAGATAAATTTTCTGAGGAGATTTGTCTCAAATTTTGCTGAGTTGGTGAAACACATCACAACCATGCTCAGGAAGGGAAATGAAGTGAAATGGATTGCTGAACCCAGGGAATATTTTGTCCAAATAAAGAGGGCGTTGACTGAGGCACCTATGCTAATCAGTCCTGAGTATTCTAAAGATTTCTTGATTTTTTCTTTTGCTTCTTGTGATACAATAACAACGGTCTTGTTATAGAAAAATGATCAAGGGAAAGAGCATCCTATTGCCCTATACAACAAGGCATTGAGAGATGCAAAACTCTGGTATGAGATCATGGAGAAGCAGGCCTATGCCTTGGTGAAATCTCTCAAAGCTTTCAGAGTCTATGTCTTGCACTCAAGGGTCACTGCATATGTTCCTTCGGCCTCTATGAAGGACATTCCTATACAGACTGACATAGATGGGAGGAGAGGTAAATGGATCGCCAAGATCCTAGAATTTGATCTGGAGATCAAGCCCACCAAGTTGATAAAGGGGCAGGGTTTGGCCAAGTTGCTAGCTAAATCCAATTGCAAAACCTTGGGGATCAATTTCATCAATGAGAAAGCTGAGTCATCCGACAAGAACTCTCAGGGTGCCTTTTCACTAACAGCATGCCCCTGGTACAAGGATATCTTATACTTTCTGCAAGAATTGAGGCCTCCTTATGGAATGGAAAAAAGCAAGGCAAGAGATTTAAAGCTCAAGGCAGTCAAATATTGCCTCATTGACCAAACCTTGTATTGGAAAGACCCTTTAGGGGTATTTTTAAGGTGCCTGGACCCACAAGAGGCCCAGCAGAATACATTTGATTTCCACAGTAGCTTTTGTGGGGGTCATCATTTCTGGAAGACCATAGCCCATAAGATCCTCCGAGCAGGGTATTACTAGCCCACTTTATTTCCTGATGTCTGCAGAGAAATCAGAGCTTGCATCAAATTCCATAAGTTCTTAGGAAAGCAGCAGCTCAAGTCTCTGCCATTAAAGCCTGTAGTAGTTTCAAGACCCTTTCAACAGTGGGGATTGGACTTCATTGGAGAAATTCATCCTCTCTTAAGTGCCCAGCACAGATGGATCCTGACAGCTACAGACTATTTCACCAAATGGATAGAAGTTGTCCCCACCAGGAGCACTTCCCACAAAGTGATCATCAGTTTCTTGGAGGATATCATAGCCAGATTTGGCTTTCCTAGTAGAATTGTCACTGACAACGCCACCCCTTTGTGATCTGAGCCTCTGGTCAAGTTCTGTGAATAGTTTGATATTTCACTGATTCACTCTACTCCCTATTATCCTCAGGGAAATGGACTGGCAGAGTCTTCCAATAAAAGCCTGATCAATCTCATTAAGAAATTATTGGAAGACGATAAAAGGGCCTGGGATTCAAATCTCAAATTTTTGCTATGGGCTGATCGAGTGACAACAAAGAAGTCCCTAGGCATCTCACCCTTTCAACTTTTTTATGGAACAGAGGTCGTTTTCCCTACTCATCTCGCTTTATCTATTGAAAAATTCCTCTAGGACATTGAAGGAGAGCCCGACCATATGGTTAGGAGGATTCATCAGATGGTGGAAATACAACAGATCAAGGAACAGGTGATAGAGCCTACAATCATCAATAGAAGATCAAGTAGGCTTTTGACAGGAAGGGAAAAAAGAAAGAATTCGAGCAGGGTGATATAGTGCTAAAATGGGATGCACCCAGGCAGGACAGAGGCAAGCACAGTAAGTTTGATGCCCTCTGGTTTAGGCCTTTTAAGATCCTTGAAGTATGTTCAAACAAAACTTACAGGTTGTAGGATCTGGAAGGAAAAGAAGTTTTTAGTGGCCCAATGAATGGGCATTTCTTGAAAAAATGTTTCTTGTGAGTCGCAGTCGGCTCTTTTGTTTTTTGTAAATATTGTTTTTGTTTTCAGCTTAATAAATGACTCCTTAGCCCAACAGCAAGGCACTGAATCTGCAAAAGCGTTCTTAGAGCATCACAGGGATGACTCTATCCCCCATGGAGCCAAATGTTAACGATATTTTTGGTAAGGGGGGTAAAATGCAAAGGAATGGGTAAAAAACCCACTTGTCCTAAGTTCAGGATGCAAATACGTCCAGGTTTAATTGGAAATCAATTTTGGATGGCAAGATTTCATGCGCCCGGATCAATGGCACACATTGGATTCCGGAGCCCCCCTACCTTTCTACCTTTAAGCAAAAGGGGGGGGTCCGGAATCGGGGGTACACCTCCCTAATGGTCGATATCCAAGCGCCTGGATCAACGACGTTCAAGGTGATTCCAGACCCCCCCCACCTTTCTATCTTTAAGCCTGGGGGGGGTCTAGAATCAGGCGCACATATTCCCAATGGTCGAGATCAAAGCACCCGGATCAACGACACTCAGGCATTCCCATATTTCCCAGCTACTCTGTTTTAAGTCAGTGTAGGCCTTCCTCCCCAGTTGCCATGTGTCTTCCTTTGTCGTCCCTCTCACGCCCCATCCCTCACGCTGCCCCCCCCACCTATGCATCAGGCTGTTCAACTGATCCAGGTGGCAGTGCGAAGGGTCTTCCACGTCGCAGAAGTGCCGAGTTGGCCGGGTCATCCTCAATCCCAATGAAGCAGTTATTGAAGTAGTTGATGGTGGTTAGACATCGCCTCCGCCATAATGGGAAAGCCCAACAGTGAATTAAAGGCACGTTGATTCACCTATCGAACTGTCAGGAGTTTGATTTCATCTACCATAATTTGCACGATCATTCAGAGAATGCAGGTGTTGACTGTCAGAAGCATGCAGATGAAAAGCTTTTAATGCAACGTATCGATTCTATAGTGGTTGTTGTTTTGAGTATATGAAGGCGTTTTCTCCATTTTTGGTATCTATCGATGGTTGAGTAGAGCTCCCAGTTGTAAAATTTTAACGAAGAACTATTAATTTGGTTATGTATGGACTTTTGAGACTTCTTGCCTTATGAATGCCAGTTTCTTTCATGCCTTTGTTTACACTGTGTTAGAGCAACTCAGAATTGGAGGGTCCAGTCGAGCTGTAGCCTTTATAGGATGATGTTGTAATGGATCACTATAATGGTTGCGCTATCTCTAATCAGTTCTTGTGATTTTCCTAGTGCTGAGTGACTTAGAATCAGAAGATCCAGTCAAGTCCCCTTTCAGTTTCTTGAGACCCTGAACCAAGAAGATCTTTCATTCAGAGTCTTTCTTCTGCAAATTGCCGAAAGCCTGTTGCTCAAAGTTGTTTTTTCACCTTTCTTATCAAGTATTCCACCTGATCATCTTTTAATCAACCCACTGGTTGAAGTTAGATCAAGACCTCTTTTGTCCCACACATGCTAGACCCAGTCCCTGAGTTAGAGTAATATTTCCTCGAGTATTTATCTCCATTCGATCACCCCTTTATAAACAAAACATGACATTAAACTGATGGGTGTCAGGCTTTGCTCCTGCAAGAAATCCAGGAGTGACTTCCGACGCTAACACCAAGGTTCTACAAATCTTGGACAAGGGCCAACAAGCCCCCAACACTCACTTGTGACTCATCCCAAGTCACTCTTCTCTGAGCAACTCTACTCCAAATGCCTCTAGCTTGGCTTGAGCTGCTTCGACTTGTTGCTTCGCCAAGGCCTCCTGCTCGATGAACTCCTGAATAACTGCTTCATTCACAAGTCCCTCTAAATGATGTTCCACCGAATTGACTACCTGTTCCAGCTATGTTCCTCTACTTTCAATCTCCTCAAAATGTAAGCAAGATGCATCTTGGACTGGATAGAGCTTCTGAGTTACTTTCATGACTTTGTTCTATATGGCATGGACCTATTGTTGAGGCGTGTGGTGTTCTTGGGATATTTTCATCCTCTCAACTGCTGAAAATAGTTTTGATTGTGCTTGTAGTATTGTTGCTTGCTTCTTTGCCTCCTGGAGTTGTGACTCCAATGTCTTCAATTCAGGGTCCTTGGTAAGTTGCTCATAAGTCTACGCACTGCAACCGCTTAGTTGTTTACATTCCATGGCTAATGCTTTGATCCTTTCAAATGCACTCTGGGTAGTTTCTTCTCTCTCGTCTCACACTTCCTGCAGAGTGCTTGGTACTGTTTGTAGCTCTAATTATTCTATTCTCTATTGAAGTTGTTGGATGGATTCAACAAGCTTCGTCACTTGACTTTCTAATGGGTCATCCTCCATTTTATCTAAGCCCATCACAAAGCGAAGTGCTCTGCAGAATGCTTCTTTAACTCCAACCTCCTCCATGAGCAGTTCTTCTTTCTCCGGCTAGATCTGCGCTCTCTCCTCTCTGAGCTTCATTTTGATGCAGGAGCATCATCAACATCAAGCGAGCGTGGGGGCAAGCGCCACACATTTTGAGCATATGTTAAATTGTTTAAAAAATTTTGAAGAGAGGATGCACCAAACTTAAATGTGATATTTAAGGAGAGGCGTACTTATGTGTTGTAAAGGACCTTGAGCGATCTGCTCTCATCCATAGTAGGTAGAAGGCATTTATGTAAGTAGGTAGAATTGAATATTAGATTAGATAGTTTTAGAGCACAAGAGGAAAATGGGATATAGACAACCTCATTGTGTATTGTAAGTTAGTTAGAAGCATTGGAGCATAGAAGAGAAGCAGAGAGCTAAGTAAGAACACCCATGTACTGATATTTGGGTTAATAGAAAGTGGTTGATTCCAATTCATGGTTTTGTGTTTATTCTCTGTGTATTAATGTTCAATGATATGCTCATGAATGCTTGCTTCATGTTATACATTTTCTTTTATATGTTGTGTATGTGATTTCATGGTCTGAGTTTGAAGTCTGGAAGGAGGAAGGAATGAGTTTCAATTGTTTCTCTGTCTGAGCAAGATTCCTGCAAGGAGTGCAGTTGATTTATCCGCAAGGAGTGCGTCGACAAGGAGTTCAGAGGGTTGTCTCTGAAATCTCAGGAGAGGTAGCAGTTGTTCTCATTTCGTCATAGTGCAGTAGGGCACAGGTATCGTGCAAGGAGTGCGTAGGCCAAGGAGAGTTTCAGGGTTGTGAACATGAGCAAAATATCGAAGGGCTACTACTGCAGGTGTGTGCAGAATTGAAGTGCATAACACCTGAGAGTGGTTGGAAGTCACCATGAGGAGTGCATGCAAGGATCCTCTTTGGGGCTTGAAGTTGTGAGAAGCTCAGGAGGAGTAAGGCCTTTGAAAACATTGAGGGACATCAAAAGTTTGTAGCGTAAGTGGATATATCCAGGGAAGAGTCCTTGGTTTCATTCGCAGGAATCGTCAAAGGGAAGGGATCGATGGTCAGGAGTCTATGGGGAGGATTAGTGAAATCCTGCCAGCCATCAAATCTGCCAGAGAAGTGAGGGGGTTATGGCTGCGTCCGGAGTTCAAGCTCTAGAGATTGTGGACCGTCAGATCTCATTCAAACACCCATCAGTCGTTGGTTTGACCAGGAGTTGCACGGAGTTTAAGCTTTGTGAACGGGAGGAGGAAAGTTCCGACGAGAGGTGTGGCCATTGGAATTTCAGCATTCGTGAAATCGGGAATCACGAGGACGAGTGTTTGGGAATTTTCAAACTGAAAATCCCGTAATCAATCTGAGTCGTCCATCTTGAGGAGACAGGTGGCAATCATCGAGATCCCATCGGCATTTCGGTGATCGGGGTTTTAAGTTGACAAAGGACTTGTGTCATCGGGGCATCGAAAGTCTCAAAATACCGAGGTTGAATTAGGACCGCCCATCTTAAGGGGACATGTGGTGAAGATATAAGATCTTGGGAAAAGTCCCAAAAGGGAAGATTCCATCAGATTTTCGAGATTTGGAAAATCAAAAGTTCTGTGAGCAAAGCGATCGAGAAAATCCATGTTGGAAACCCCGTAAACGATCGGAGTCATCCATTAGTGGGGACGCATGGATGAGATCGGAAGCCCATAGGCATTTCGATCATCGGGACTCACATAGGTAAGTGTTTTGGTTTTTCATTTGGAAAAACCCGAGGGTCAATCTAAACCGTCCATCTATTTGGGACACGTGTCAGAAATATGAAGAAAGTCGAGGATCAACATTTCATGAGTCTTGGGGACAAGGGGGACTTGCACTTTGAAATCGTGAATTTCGATTCTCCGAAAGGAGGAGAGCTCCACGAGGGACCCAGCTGACATCATCTCGTCATAATGAGGAACCGAGAATTTCCACAGTGAAAACCCTGAAGTGGTAAGGACCGTCCATCCTTGAGGACGCGTGGCCAAGATCGAAGCTTTCGGGAGATTTCCTGAAAGGAAAAGTCATCCATCGGAAAATTGAGAATCGAGAAATCATCGATTCCGTGGATAAGAGGTTTAGTGCATTTCGACATTCGAAACCCCGAATCTCGATAAAAGGTATGACTGCAGTCATATAAAGGCAGGTCACATGACTAGGGCATAGCCAGTAGGGGGTAAAGCACAAAGTGAGAAAATTGGGAAAGCGAAGATCGAGAAATCAGGAACCAAAGGGTCATGACATCAAGATTTTGAAAACCCCAAAACCCGATTGTGACTTTCTATGGTGAATGGAGAAGGGACTGGACCACAAGGCTGTAAGGTGCCAAAAAACACCTCTGGGTCAAATTTGAATAATGATTCCAGGGGAGAATCAAAGGAGCCACTCCGGCTTGGGGTAAAATTTGAACGATCCTTAAAGACTGGGAGGTCAACACAGAGGCCTTTTTTCAAGGCAAGGGGTGCTGTTGTGTCAATTTTGGTATTAGAGCACCAAAAAAAGTTCTTTGCTTTCTATAGCAGAGAAGAAGAAAATTCATCATGTCGCCTAGAAGAAGAGATAGACAATCACCCAATCCCAAAGAGGAGAGGGAAATGCCAAGAAGAAGAGGTAGGCAGATGAAAAATCCAGAAATGGAAAGAGAGATGCGTGATCTACAAGCCAGACTCGAAGACATGGAGACAACGCAAAGATGCACAGTCAGTGTTGGGGATCTAAGTGATTCTGAAAGTGAAATAGAGGTTGAACATGAAGAAAAAGTTGCAGCCGAAGATGCATCAAATGAATGTTTGATCAGAGCTACTGCCAGAATGGGTGCAAAAGTGAAAATGGACATTCCAGTTTATGAGGGAAACTTGGATGCAGAGGATCTTCTAGACTAGATTAGAGCTCTGGACACATACTTCGACTATGAAGATGTCAAAGAAGACAAGAAAGTCAAGCATGTTGTCACAAAATTAAAGGGACATGCAACATTGTGGTGGGATGAACTACAAGCTGACAGACCCTGGAAGTGAAAGCAAAAGATCAAGAGTTGGGATAGGATGATTGCAAAGATGAAGGAAAAATTCATCCCCAGGGATTACCAGATTACTCTGTTCAGGAGGATGCAGAACCTGAGACAGAAGCTGATGATAGTAAAGGAATATACTGAGGAATTTTGCAGGCTGAACATCAGATAAGGTCATCGGGAGAGCGATGATGAAAAAGTTTCCAAATACATGAATGGCCTGAGGTATGACATTCAATATGAGATGAGCATGGTTACCATCCGAATGGTGGAAGATGCTTATCAGATGGCTCTAAAAGTAGAAGAGAAGTTGAGCCGAAAGCAAGGCCAGAGAGGCCGAGGCAGAATTCAAGCCAGGGGAAAATCAGTTGCCCAATATAAAAATCAGAAACCCAAGGAAGACTGGAAGAAACCTCAAACTCAACCTGAGAGAGGTGGAAATTCAAAGCATGGGCAATATGCTGAACAAAGAGGGTAACATATTGAGTAGAGAGGAGGGTATGCTGATAATAATACTGTTCCTCGTACTAGAGGTAGAGGAAGAGGAAGAGGTGGAGTAATAAAATGATTCACATGTGGAAAGAATTGGCACAAGTCTTATGAGTGTCCTGATAAAAAGAAAGAGGGTGGAGAGACTCACATCACCAAAGCTCATGGGCAAAATGTTGAGGCGGAGGATGTTGAATTTGGAAGATCACTGATGATGCGAAAGGTTCTTTTGACACCCGAAAAGGAAGTTGAGAGTTCATTCTAGAGAAATAGACTTTTTAGGACTGCTTGCAAAACCAGGGAAAGGGAATGCAAGGTCATAGTAGATAGTGGTAGCATGGATAATATCGTTTCTACGAAAATGGTAGAAAAGATGGAGTTGGAGACAATTGAACATCCAATTCCATATAAAGTTTCATGGCTACAAAAGGGACATCAGGTAAATGTCACTAAACAATGTTTAGTTGAGTTTAAAATAGGAGGATATAATGATAAGATACTCTGTAATGTTATTCCTATGGATGTTTTTCATTTATTGCTAGGTAGACCATGGAAATATGATAGAAATGTGATTCATGATGGGAAGATGAACACATACACCTTAGAAAAGAATGGGAGAACTCACATGTTGCTTCCAATCAAAGATAAAGAGGTGAAGTTGGAAGTAAGCAACATAATACTTCTCGTGAGTGGAAAGGAACTTCTTACAGAGGTCAAGAAGAAGGAGGATCCACAGTTCATTGTGGTCAGAAAACCAAATATTGTTCTGACTAGCACAAGAGTGGATGATTTACCAGAAGAAGTTCAGGAACTACTGGAAGAGTTCATTGATATAGTAGTGGATGAATTACCTTGTTCGTTGCCACCGATCAGAAGTGTGAGCCATCATATTGATCTCATACCAGGAGCCATCTTTCCAAACAAATCTATGTACAGATTGATGCCACAAGAGAATGAAGAGGTTAAAAGGTAGGTCCAGGAGTTGTTGGACAAAGGTTTGGTCAGGGAGAGCTTGAGTCCGTGTGCTGTTCCAATAGTACTTAGTCCAAAGAAAGACAGAGGCTGGAGGATGTGCACTGATTCAAGAGCCATTAACAAGATAACCATCAGGTATAGATTTCCATTGCCGAGGATGGATGATCTGATGGATTGCTTGAGTGGAGCAAAATATTTTTCAAAGATTGATTTGAAAAGCGGATATCACCAGATTCGCATGCGAGAGGGTGATGAGTGGAAGAAAACATTCAAAACAAATGAAGGTTTGTATGAATGGCTTGTTATGCCATTTGTCTTAACAAATGCACCAAGTACCTTCATGAGGTTGATGAACGAAGTCCTGAAGGAGTTCATCGGAAAATTTTTCATTGTGTATTTAGATGACATACTGATCTACAATAAAACAGTAGCAGAGCATCTGAAGCATTTGGCTACAGTGATGAAAAGATTACAGCAAGAGAAGTTGCTCATAAACATGAAGAAATCCTCATTCATAAAGACAGAACTCATTTACTTGGGATTTGTTATTTCTGCAGACAAATTGAGGATGGATCCAGATAAGGTGGAAGTGATCAAGAATTGGCCATCACCAAAGAACATATTTGAGGTGAGAAGTTTTCACGGGTTAGCTAGTTTCTACCAGAAGTTCATCAGGAATTTCAGTGGAATTAGTGCAACAATGATGGATACAGTGAAGAAAATACATAAATCTTTTCACTGGACAAAAGAAGCTGAGAAGAGTTTTAACTTGTTGAAAAAGAAAATTACAAAACAACCAATTCTGGTGTTGCCTAATTTTCAAAAGACATTTCAAGTAAAGTGCGATGCAAGTGGATTTGCGATAGGGGTAGTCTTGATTCAATAAGACATGCCAATAGCATACTTCAGTGAGAAGCTGAATGAAGCGAAAGTGAAATACTCCACTTATGATAAGGAGTTTTATGCTATTATACAGTGATTAAAAAAATGGAGGCACTATTTGATTCCCAAAGAGTTTGTTTTATATAGTGACAATCATGCACTGCAGTTTGTGACTCAACAGGAAAAGTTGAATCAGAGACATGTAAAATGGGTTGAATATATGCAAAATTTCACTTTTGTGATTAAACACATTTCTGGTACTGCTAACAAAGTTGTTGATGCTTTAAGCAGGAAGTGTTTGTTGATGATCTCAGGGACATGTATGCAGATGATCCAGATCTTCAAGAGGCGTATGAAGCAGCTGGGAATCTAGTTCTCAGAGATAGGAGCCAATGGGAAGAATACATGATCTAGGAAGGATTGTTGTTTAAGGGCAATCAACTTTGTATTCCAAAGACCTCCATGAGGGACAATCTGCTGAAGGATAAACATAGTGGAGGATTGGCTAGACATTTCAGTCATGACAAAACATTCGCGAAGCTGCATGAGTCATATCTTTGGCCAGGAATTGGAGAAGATGTCAAGAGATTCATAGACAGATGCAGAATTTGCCAGCATTCTAAGGGAAGGAGACAAAATGTAGGATTCTATCAACCATTTCCCATACCTGAGACACCGTGGGATGCAATTAGCATGGATTTCATATTGGGGTTGCCAAGGACACAAAGAGGATTTGACTCAATCTTTGTGGTGGTGGATAGATTTTCCAAGATGGCACACTTCATCCCATGTCACAAAACCAGTGATGCAACTCACATTGCAAATTTGTTTTTCAGAGAAGTCATTCAACTTCACGACTTACCAAGGAGTATAGTTTCGGATAGAGATACAAAGTTCATAGGGCACTTCTGGAGGACCTTATGGAAGAAGCTGGAAACTAACTTGTCTTTTAGTTCAACTTATCATTCTTAGATGGATGGACAGACATAAGTGGTGAACAAAAGTCTGGGAGACTTGCTGAGAAGCTTGGTAACAAAACACCACAGCCAGTGGGATAACATGTTACCACAGGTAGAGTTTGCATATAATGACTCAGTCAACAGGATCACAGGGAAAAGAACATTTCAGGTTGTCTATGGCGTGTAGCTGAGAGGAATTTTTGAATTGAGGGATTTAGAAGAGATTGCGACTAGAAGTGCTAGTGCAGAAGATTTCATAGAAGCGATGAGGGAACTTCACAGTCGGGTGAAGGAGCGATTGCAAAATTAAAATCAGGAGTACAAGCGAAGAGAAGATCAACATAAAAGACAACTTCAATTCAAAGTGGGTGACTTGATTCTAGCACATTTGAGGAAGGAAAGGTTCCCGAGAGGAACATATAATAAATTGAAGATGAAGAAAATCGGGCCATGTAGGGTCTTGAAGAAATTTGGGGCAAATGCTTATGAGATTGAATTACCCGATGGGATCGGAATTTCTCTGATATTCAATATCTCATATTTGTACCCATACAAAGTTGAGGAAGTAGGAACAAGTGAGGAACAGTCAGAGGTTTAAAGGAAAAAGTAGATGCCAGTTGCAGAGAAGCCACAAATGGAAAGCATACTAGACAAAAGAATTAGCAAGAAGACCAGAAGGAAAGAATACTTCGAATATTTGGTCAAGTGGAAAGGCCATCTAGTTGAAGATGCCATTTGGGAGAATGAATCAAAGATTCAGAAGCATGGATAGACCGTGCAAAAGCTCATGGATAGGAGCCCATGAAAATTTTCAAGTGAGGGAGTATGATGCAGGAGCATCGTCAACATCAAGTGAGCGTGGGGGCAAGCACCACAAATTTTGAGCATATGTTAAATTGTTTAAAAACTTTTGAAGAGAGGATGCATCAAACTTAAATGTGATAGTTAAGGAGAGGTGTACTTATGTATTGTAAAGGACCTTGAGCGATCCGCTCTCGTCCATAGTACGTAGAAGGCATTTATGTAAGTAGGTAGAATTGAATATTAGATTAAACAATTTTAGAGCGCAAGAGGGAAATGGGATATAGACACCCTCATTCTGTATTGTAAGTTAGTTAGAAGCATTGGAGCATAGAAGAGAAGGAGAGAGCTGAGTAAGAACACCCATGTACTGATATTTGGGTTAATAGAAAGTGGTTGATTCAAATTCATGGTTTTGTGTTTATTCTCTGTGTATTGATGCTGAATGATATGCTCATGAATGCTTGCTTCCTGTTATACATTTTCTTTTATATGCTGTGTATGTGATTTCATGGTCCGAGATTAAAGTCTAGAAGGAGGAAGGAATGATTTTCAATTGTTTCTCTGTCTGAGCAAGATTCCTGCAAGGAGTGCAGTTAATTTGTAGACAAGGAGTCTATTGACAAGGAGTTCAGAGGGTTGTCTCTGAAATCTCAGGAGAGGTAGCGGTTGTTCTCATTTCCTCAGAGTGCAGTAGGGCACAGGTGCCCTGCAAGGAGTGTGCAGGCCAAGGAGAGTTCTAGGTTTGTGAACCTGAGCAAAATATCGAAGGACTTCTGTTGCAGGTGTGCATAGAATCGAAGTGCATAACACCTGAGAATGGTTGGAAGTCACCTCAAGGAGTGCGTGCAAGGATCCTCTTTGAGGCTTGAAGTTGTGAGAAGCTCAGGAGGAGTAAGGCCTTTGAAAACATTGAGGGTCATTAAAATTTCGTAGCGTAAGTGGATAAGTCCAAGGAAGAGTCCTTGGTTTCATTCACAGGAATCGTCAAAGGGAAGGGATCGACGATCAAGAGTCTGTGGGGAGGATTAGTGAAATCCCTCCATCCGTCACATCTGCCAGACAAGCAAGGGGGTTACCGCTGCGTCTAGATTTCAAGCTCCAGAGATTGTGGACCATCAGATCTCATTCAAACACCCGTCAATCGTTGGATTGACCAGGAGTTGCATGGAGTTTAAGATTCATGAACGGGAGGAGGAAAGTTTCAACGAGAGGCACGACCATTGGAATTTCGGCATTCATGAAATCGAGAATCACGAGGATGAGTGATCGGGAATTTTTCAGAGTGAAAATCCCATAATCAATCTGAGCCGTCCATCTTGACGAGAGAGGTGGCAATAATTGAGAGCCCGTCGGCATTTTGGCGACCGGGGTTTTAGGTTGACAAAGGACTTGTGTCATTGGGGCATCGAAAGTCTCGAAATCCCGAGGTTGAATCAGGACTAACCATCTTAAGGGGACACGTGATCAAGATCTAATATCTCGAGAAAAGTCCCGAAAGGGAAGATTCTGTTGGAGTTTCAGGATTCGGCAAATTGGAAGTTCTGTGAGAAAAGAGATCGGGAAAATCCATGTTGGAAACCCCATAAGTGAATGGAGTTGTCCATAAGTGGGGACACTTGGACGAGATCGAAAGCCCATTGGCATTTCGATCATCGGGACTCACATTGGTAAGTGTTTTGGTTTTGCATTTGGCGAAACCCGAGGGTCAATCTGAACCATCCATCCACATGGCACACATGTCAAAAATCCAAAGAAAGTTGGCTATCGACATTTCGTGATTTCTGGGGACAAGGGGGACTTGCATTTTGAAATTGAGAATTCTGATTCTCCAAAAGGAGGAGAGCTCCACATGGGACCCAGCTGACGTCATCTCGTCATAACGAGGAACCGAGAATTTCCACAATGAAAACCTCGAAGCGACAAGGACTGTCCATCCTTGAGGACGTGTGGCCGAGATAGAAGATTTCGGGAGATTTCCTGAAAGGAAAATTCATCCATCGGAAAATCGAGAATAGGGAAATTGGGGATTCCATGGACAAGAGGTTTAGTGCATTTCGACATTCGAAACCCCGAATCCCACTAAAAGGTATGACTGCGGTCATATAAAGGCAGGTCACATGACTAGGGCATATCCAGGAGGGGCTAAAGCACAACGGAAGCATATCGGGAAAGTGAATATCATAACATCGGGAACCAAAGGGTCGTGACATCGGTATTTTGAAAACCCCAAAACCTGATTGTGACATTCTGTGGTGAACGGAGAAGGGACCAGACAACAAGGCTGTAAGGTACCGAAAAAGACCTGTGGGTCAAATTTGAATAACGATTCCAGGGGAGAATTGAAGGAGCCACTCCATCTCGGGGTGAACTTTGAACGATCCTTAAAGACCAGGAGGTTAGTGCAGAGGCCTTTTGCCAAGGCAAGGGGTGTGGCTGCATCACATTTGTAGGGTGTCCTTCTCTTGTTGAGGAACTCGGTATTTCTCTATCACTTCCTCTTGTGCTTGCTTTAGGGCCATTGTGGCCTGTTCTTTTTCTTCCTGCACGTGACGAAGGCAAGATTCATTCGCATCAACTATTCTACAAAGTTGGGAAAACTCATCTCCTAGCTCTGTTTCAACTGATGGCAGGGGCGCAATGGATACTGCGTGGCTGGAGTGAAGGGATTGTTGTACATCTCTTAGCTCTGCTTCAATTCTTTCATACATGGTTTCTTGTTTTGGTTTAGTTCTCATCAAAATATCTTCTGAGGCATCTAATAAAACTGTGATAATGAATTAAAGTCATCGACCATGAGCACAGTCTACAGATTTCACTTTCTAGCTTTGGACTTCTTCCGCGATGTAGGTTTCATGGGGGAAACCTTTATTTTCTTAAATGGTTCTGCATCATTAGGGGGATTCTATGGTGGTGTTACTTCGCCTTGCTTCTACTTGTCTTCCTCCCCTTATTTCTCTTCTTTGTCCACTTTTTCATCTCCTCCTTTGCTAGGTGAATCTGATGTAGTGTATTCTGATGTGTTGCATATTTCCTATACATCTTCCTTCTTTTTCTTCCTACTATTGCTTGGTGCATCATACTCTTCGCGAGTAACCACCAAATTTCCAATGAGGTTAGGGCCAAACAGTTTTTCCTGGTCAACTGGTATAAGGAACTCTGCAGGCCATTCCTTAGTGATTTCTTCCAGGTCCTCCTCTGTGAGCTTTCAGTAGGATTGAATCTCTTCTTTATTGTTGTCTATGCATGCAGTGATATAAGTAAAATGCCTATTTGCATGGAACTTCATAAGGGGCCTAAAACTGTCTAGAGTGTTCAACATCATATGAGGGAAAGAATCAATATCATTCTTCAGCTGTAGCTACTTGGTATGGAATACTACATTCGACTACCATTGTTTCCCCATATCGCTCGAATACTAGAGCATGGTGAACTTCGTAGCAAGTGGCTCTAATGACCCAATCTCAGGGAAGGTCGCTCCTTTCGGCATCTCCCAAGAAATAAATGCGATGAGGATCAACAACCAACTAAAATGGAACTCATATCCCTAATCCTAAGCTTTGCGACAATCCACCTCTAACTAGTTGACTTGCGTGGGTCTGTTCTTCCTTGCTAGGTTACCAACGATTAGCTAGAAAGCAAGGTGCACTACACCATTTTGAATGGAGGCTACCTTTAGCCTCGCATCCCCTTCTCTACATCACCATAGGTGTCTTTGATCTTTTGTTCCAAGGAACGATCTGCAGCCTTCCGTGGATAAAATTCCTATGGGTTTGGTCCCTGCATACTTAATCTGGTGATCCTATGGATCAACATTGGATTGATGGTGATGCATCTATCCATCCACAGATAACCACCATGGAAGCATGACAACAGGAGCTTAATGCATGCGTTAATTTCCTGATGTCTTCTAAAGTGTGGTATCTTCATCAAGTTCAAGATAGTGGGCCTCACAATTCCCATAGTCCATGGCTAGGGGATGATCTTCGACTTCTTCCCCTTGGTCTTGGTCAAGTACTTGTGAGGTGCGAGCACACCATATCTCTTGCAGTCTCCTAGATTATCGTTGTTGATCTTCAAGGTTAGAATCCTCTCCAACTATGGTCTAACTGCACATATTCCCTTCGGGAGGTACGTAGTGATGACTATGTAGTCGATGTCCCTCAGGACACTATCATGACTCACCACGCTGACCAGGGGTGGGATGTAGTTGGGCAAGATAGACAGTATTAACTTCACATTCACCAAGTTATCACGATGCCTCGTCCATTTCTCGGTCGTAGCACGGGATGGTCCATATCCACAAGAACTCAATGAATAGGCTTGCACTCCTCTCATCGATGAATCTTGAACTCTTGCGAATATTACCTTCTCGAGCATTAGATCAATTAGAATTTACTCTACTAACTTTTCTACTGCACTAATGTCGTCTGAAATGCATGCTCGAGATCGGATATCTCAGGTTGATAAAGAAATACTCAATGCAATTGAACGTTTGGTGAAGTCTCGATAAATGCAGTGCAACAATAGTTATCTCTTTATGGGCTCAAGAAATAATTATTTGCAAAAGTGTTCTTAGTGAAATGCTCGACGGGATAAGTAGACAACACCGTAACGGTTTCTTCCAATGGGTTGAAAAGACTTAATCAATGCAATTCCATCCATTATGGTGTGGTCCGAACAGTCCAATGGAGAGCTTTCAGTCCATAAATGCTCTTCTAACCGTTAGGGTGCATTGTTATAATGGTCATAATGCCTCCAACAGATATATTACTTTGCCATGGTGAAGTGGTATTTTGCATTGCTCTGATATTTCGACGAAGTTGAAATTCTATAAACCTTCCTTCTGCGAAGTTATTTTTGGAGCTTCTTGCAAGTTTTCTAACTTTTCTTACTTCTTGCTGAGATTTCTATCCTTCTTTCCTGTAATCTGAGTTACCGAGTTCCTCTTCCCATTTTGATTCTTATCTTCTCTTAGCATAGTAACTTCACATTGTTGATGGTCTTTCATAGGGTTCAAGGGTAATACTTATTTTCTGTCTGGGGTAGGTGCTTTGTTTCCTATGTGGAAAGTTTTTTCAATTTTTTCTATGTTCTTTCAACTTCAACATCTAAATCATTGGTCTTTAGAAGCTTCGATTGGTTCTCTTGTCCTTCCAGTAAGTGCGTTATTTTCCTATCCATGAAATCTCTTAGTTCCTTGTTTTTCTATTCTAGATCCTCCTCTTCTTGTTTCCTTCGTATCTGATCTTTCTCAATCCATGTGTTTCCTAATAACATAGCAAATGGGGCATTGTTCTCAATAAAATTAATAACCTCAAATTCTTCCTCTGTCGAAGTTCCATGAGCACTCATAGATGTCTGGGTAAGTCTTCCACATCGGTTGATTATCTTTCCTCTAAATAATCATATTCCTCCCAATGAAGAAACCATGGCAGGCTTCCCCAAAATTTCCCAAGTTCTTTATGTCATGATATTCATCTGTGTTTCCTCATCCAGAACATATTCTATGTCGAAGTATCTTATTCTTTCTTCTATGTACTCTTTGTCTTTTACTATCTCTGATAGATTGGTGTCTCGATGATCATTCAAGGTTTCTTCCATCTTTAGTAATACAACCTCTAATTCTTTCTGGGATTCTTCCATAGTATTAGTCTCTTGGCCTTTTTCATGGTTTTCTTGTTCCATATTCATTCTTTCAAGCATAACAATCATTCTAGGGAAATCCAAAACTTCATGCTCCATATCTTTACAACAAAGACAACTAGGACCTATACCAGGGAATTCCTTAGCCAAATGTCCTGGTCTTATGCAACTGTAACAAAGCGTTAATCCTCTCTTTCTCTTAAATGATCCCCAGACTTTCATGTACTGTGCACTAAGATCATAGTAGTGAGTCTGCAAAAAAATCTTTCTAGGATCCTGCATCCATTTCTTAGTCCAAACATTCTTTCTATGCATAGGAATAACATATCTCTCGCTATTTCTATCAGATATATTCAGATCAAATATTATTTCTTCTAACTGTGCCCTAGTTTTCAGACTAGGAAATTTTTTATCAAACATACCTAGATTCATTCTTTCAAAACAAAATTTTATGTTTATCTTACCTTTCTGAGAGAACAATGCTTCAAGGTATTCCCTCTTTTCTTCATATCAGACTTCTCTTCTCAACACATATATTCACAAGTCAAGTTGAATACTGTGCACTAAAGAAATAGATCCACTCATAGAGCTTTATTTTCTTCAGTTCCTAGCAATCATAGTTTCAGGTCCCAGAAAATAACCATTTGTTGGCATAGGGGAAGACCCGAGGTTCAATGCTTCAACAATGCACGAAAAAAACCCTAACTACTGGCCCTTTCGGAAAGACCTGCAAAGTAGATGAAGTCTCACTCGATGTAGAGGCAGGGGTGGTTGTAGGACTCAAGTGTATACAACCTAGCTAAGACACAGATCTGTGATTACAATATTATAGCAAAGCACTGAGGAGTTACCATTCATTAGTATTCAACAAGTATTAAATTCATAGATAAAACCCTAATTATAGAGAAGGACGGGATTCAATGAGATCTAACACATATAGGCACTTAGCATATGGAAAGATATCAAATCTAGCACTTTATTCACATCGCTACACACTAAACTATCATATTCATCTAAACATACATTATTCCACTACGAATCAATCACATAAAACGTATAACAACCATAAAGCACAAATAAACCATGACACAGGATATATGTGGTTCATCTCAGTTTGGAGATATGTCCACCAACTCTTTTCTTCTTTATTATCTTCTTTCAAGCTTCTTATAGGCACAGAGCATCAAAACCCTACTTCGCAGAGCACAAGAGATCTATGCGCACCTCACCGGATCCTCCTTCCCTGAGTTACATCACAACACAAAGCCTCCTCACATAGTCTATTCATAGAGCACTACAGATGATCCACACTTATCTCTATAGCCTCAACAAATGCTAAGCAAAAAACCTCTTACAATTACTTACGCTTAGCACAACATGTAATGATCCTAAGCCATTATGCAAGGATCATCACTATTTTGGTGTCTTTTAAAAACTTTTTCATGGTTGTGGTATTTCGTCAAACACTTTGTTGATCTACTTTTTAGATGTGTTTATATGTGTGTATGCAGAAAATAACAGAAAGAGATAACCATGGAACATACCTCAACCATATGCA
>JZKD02S2070903.1:298315-315867 GCA_000966675.3 Picea glauca | reverse complement strand
CTTGGTGGACGTAGCCCAACCTTTGGGTGAACCACGTAAATCGTTGTGTTTTGTGTTTGCATATGTATTGTTTATCTTATGGTAATTGTGTTTTTCCGCATTGACAATTACAACAGGGCCAAATATATTGGAAGAAGAGGTCTCTAGTATGAGTAGCAAAGGTAGTATTATGACAATGGAGAAAGATAGCCATCCTAAAAAATGGTAAATCACCACCCAATAACATCCTGTTTGTAGAGAGTGGTAGGAATACCACTCAAAAAGTCCATGGAAATATATTTCCAAGCACGTGAGGGAACTGGTAAATGTTGGTAAAAACCATGCTTGTTGTTCGATGAATTACTTTGGAAACAAAGAGAGCAAGCATAAATGAACTTATCCACTTGTTTAGTTAGAGAGGTCCAATATAAATGGTGTTGGATATTGAGAATGGTATCGACTGTGTTGAAATGCCCCCACACAAAGAGGCATGTTCTTCACGGATGAGAAGAAGAGAATATTTGGGTTGTGGAATGCACAATTGGTTAAGTTTGTAGATCCAACCATCATTAATAGTATAATCCAGGAAGGTGTTTTGATTTATTACTATAGGTTGCTGCAACACTCCCCAAATTTCACCAAAGTGTGGATCCACTATGCACATTTCTTTCTAGGCATCATATATTGCACAACACACCTCTAAAATGTACAGGACCTAAGTAGGTGGCCGACTTAACAACTCAACCATATTGTTAGTGGAAACCTTCTTGTATTTAATTACTTGATGTAACTATTGAATATAAGCCACCCACTTCAAATGGTGTTTCTCATGAATTTTACTCTGTGAATTAATGAAAATCAGGTGGTGATGATATGCATGTACGATTTTTTGTTTTTTGAAAATGTAATGGCATGATTTCTTTAATGCCCACACCAAACTATAGAACTCCTTGTCATAGGTGTTATAATTAACTTTGGCATCTGCAAGAGTTTTGGATGGTATGTCGCAGGGTTACCTCCCTATTTAATTACAGTCACAATGGTGAAATTATATGCATCTATTTCAATATAAAATGGGTATTTCATATCCGACAAACAAAGAATAGGGGCATAAAATAATGCAGTGTTTAGTTTCACGAAGTGAAACTCATCCTCTACATTCCAAATAATTTTTTCTTGATTGGATGGTTGGTGCAGAGGATGGGCCAACTATGAAAATCAAGATACAAATTTTCTATAGAAATTAATACCTCCCGTGAAAATATTTAGGTCATGCGCATGAGAGGGCACTAGCCATTGTGCCAAATATTATACTCGAGATGGATCTGCTCGAACCCATACTATGTCTAGTATGAATTCCAAATACTAAACTGATGTTTGTCTAAAATATGACTCATTTTCCTTCACCTGAAGTTTATGTGCCAGCATTAGCTCAAGTATGTTGTAGACGTGTTGAAGATGCTATCCCCAATACTTACTAAATACGAATATATCATCAATATGAATGACCATAAACTAACCCAATTGTGTTCTGAAAATATCATTAATTAATCCCATAAATGTGGATGATGCATTTTCCATCCCAAATGGCATTAATAGCCACTCAAAAATCCTAAACTTTGTCTTGAAAGAATTATTCCATGCATCTACTCCATTGATGCATACTTGATGGTAGGTAGCTATAAAATCAAATTCTTCCATGCATCTACTCCATTGATGCATACTTGATGGCAGGTAGCTATAAAATCCATCTTTGTGAAGAAATAATACCCTTGTAAGTGGTTAAAGAAATGCTCAATCTCGGGTAGGGGGTAGGAGGTTTTAACTATGTATTTATTAAGGGAATGATAGTCGATCACTAGGCACCATTACAAGTCATAATTTTTTGGAATAATAAGGTTGGGGATGGACAAGGCAACAATGAAGGTTCAATATGGCATGAGTTCAAAATTTGGCCAATTTTTTATTCTATCTTAGTAGCCTCTCAGGGAGCAAGGAGAAAGGATGGGGTGTTGGGTAAATAAGCACCATAAATTAGATAAATGTTGTGCACAATATATCGATATGAGGGAAGTCTCATGGGTTGGGTGAATATAAGATCTCAAAATTATTGGAGCAGGGGAGGCATGGACGAAGGTGCAGGGTTGGTCAGGCTGTTTGGTTTAATGGGGTGAACCATGGACAAAGAGATGCATTTGTTTAGTATAACTTTCTTAATAGTCACTTCTCTAGTGATACACTGGGTGTATTTAAGAGAAGAATACATAAGCACATAGCTGTGCCCCACATGTTGCAGGTGGTATTGATGAGATTTAGCATGATAAAAAAAAATTCATGCCTATTGGTAGCAAAGGGAAAGTATCAAGTTGGAACAATATAAAGGAGAGACATCACACACCACAATATCCTAGAAAGGGCCAATAGTAAAGGTCACTGCACAACACCAAGAGACAATGAGACACATGCCTTCCTTTTGTACCCAACCAAGATGATATGGAGTTGGGTGAGGAGTGGTGGAGGTGTTGGACCAAGTCCTAGGCCACAAGATTATTTTGGATTCCATTTTATAGTATGATAGTAGCCAAATCATGATTAATCTAACAATTATGTTTAAATAAGGGTGCATTAGAGGTGTCAATTTCCATAGAAGTCATCGGGATCAAAGAGGAGTTAGATTTCGTAGGATTGTCAAGAGAAACAACTTAAGGAGGTCCAAGGGAATATTGTGGAGAAAAATATACAAATAAGGTCTTGTTGGTGAAACATTTATTAAGTGGAAGTTTACTTAAGTGCTTGACAGTCAGAAGATGCATTGGATTTGGTCTTATGAAAGGTACACCGGAACACATTTCTGGGTGTTGAGGGTGATCCAGGAGAAACATTAGAAGGAATGGAATGAGAAGGACCAACATTAGAAGGACCAAATTGGGTTTGAGGAGAGAGGATTCGAGGAGCCACTTTATTCTCCATGGCCAAGGCCCAAAGAAAGACCTTGTCCAAGGAAGAAAATCATATACATAAAAAAAACCCATTAAGAAACTAGAATTAAATTTAACAATCAATACCTCTTCCAGATCATAAATGTGCAGTAGTTCTATACTGAATAATTTTATATTTTTCATGGATGCAACCATATGGGGATATAAGACGTCTCTAAATTCCTGGAAAAATCCATCGAAATACGCGAGCTAGGAGGGATTTGTAGTTGTTGTATCCCTTATATCAATGACAAATGAAGGATTCTCAAGCTGATTATCCCATCAAGTTTGTATAGTTCCCTCCAACTACAAGCTTGCAATACGAAGCTTCATGTCCTTGTCCATCTCGGGACATGTCTTGAAATAGGTGGAGATACCACGAATAAAATAATTGACAACCTATCAATTCATTTGGCACAAAAGTTTGGTTAATTGAAAGCATGCATCGATCTACATGGTTTTTGGAGCTCTTCTTTGTTTCATACAAATAATATTTAGAGCTAAATCTTGGACAATATCAGCCTAGGTGCACTTATATTTGAGCTTGGGTTTCCTGATTCTCTAGTAAAAAACGATGGGATCTCTCGTTTGTAGTAAGCATGGAGAACTAAGTCCAAGAAGGCTAGGCTCCTTCTAGATCTAAAGCATGCAGTGAAAATTGAAGTTGAAGGGACCATACACACCCAATATATGAAGTGTGCAAAGATAATCAAAGGTAAATATATTGGGTGCACTCAATATCTGAAGAATGCAGATAGAATCAAGGTTGAATAGAGTAGGCACACCCAAGAATAGAGCCAAGGATCTTTCCCACACCATCGATTGCATCTAGGAGGCCATGTGCATCAGCTAGATGCTTTCAGGAGGTTATGCTCATTGCTAAAAATCCCCAGGCTATGCCAGAATCTTCCCAGTCTAATGGAATCCCTAAGATATGCATCAAGGAGGAAAGGTTGAAAACCCTTAGAGGGGCATGTAGATAAAACCCTAAAGAGGGTGCATTGAAAAATCTTGAAAAGGGTGCACTGAAAAACCTTGAAGAGGGAACACTAAAAAACCCTTAGGAGGGCATGTAGAGAAAACCTAAAGAGGATGCAATGAAGCCCTGTGAAGAGTGTTGAGATATGAGAATCCACAAAACTGATGGATGGCTTATCGTCTAATTCTTAATGTCAAGCAGAAGCTTGGTAAGATACATGTTGTAATACTAATTGACCTGGGTGTAGATATGAAACTAGAACAAAAAATTCAGTGCACAATCTAATAATAGAGGTAAACAAAGGAAACATATGAAAAAAAACCATAAAAGATAAGAGACCAAGTTCCTAAACCAAAAAATGACCATCAAATCTATTATAATGGAGAGGATCACCTTTTAAAAGAAAGACAACTTTTCCTTTTCTTTATTAACTTTTTGTAATAAACTTTTGTTGAAGAGAAATAAAACACTGAAAAGTGATTACAGAGAACCTCCCTCATAGTGAGTGGCCAAGGAAGGGGTTTGACCTTCCTAGTGGCCCAAATACCAAAGGTAACTATGAAAGCCTTTTTTTCTAACATGCATTGAAAATAGTTTTAATCAAATAAAGAAAGATTGAAGAGATCAATAGAATGAAATCACATGCCTCTATGGTGATCAATAGTTTTTAATATTTGTATGTGCCCTATGGTGATCCCTCCCAAATTTGGCTCTTCAAATTATTCTACTCACTCCAAAGTGTTTGGTTGTAAATATCTCTTCCATAAATCTTCCCTCTAAATTCTACCAAAAAAATGAAATAATGAATAGTGTTTTAATTTATAAGAAAATACATTTCAAAAAATGAAATTAACGCTCTTTTTTTCATTGCATATATCGTACTGGTGCACTACAAAGTACACTAGCACACTTTTTATGTAAAAACACTTAATAAACTATACTTTTCAAAAAATTAACTTGCCATCAAATTGACACGCCTCACAGATTAATGTTCCTTGGTGCATTATATACGTAAAAATGCATTGATACCAATTTTATCAACAAAATATAAATTCAAACCTCCACAATTAAAATTTACAGATATTTATCCCCGAGGGGGCAACTCAATTGGCAAGTGCCGTGATATAGCGTGTTATGTACTATGAGGTTCTAAGTTCAAATCCCCCCGACTTACCCATGCCTGCGGAAGGGGAATACATATGGCACCTGGAGGTTATAGTGGTAGCGGTCGGAATCGACCCCGTGTCACGCGAGTACGAGACCGGCCCAGTTGCCGATTCCGCCAGTATAAAAAAAAAAAAAATAAAAAAAATTACAGATATTTTTCTTTGCAGAGTCTCTAATAGAGGTCACGGTTTGGTGTGTTTCAGAGTGTAACTCATCAGTGCATTTTATACATACAGATGGAATGGTGCATAAGAAAATAATTAAAAACACCGATAACTTTTAATATCAAATTCATGTATGTATTCATGATGGTTTTGGATAAAATTAAAGGAAATAAGGTTATAATATCAAATGACCAATTCTTCTGATTATAGCTCATCCTTTATTGTTGCAATTTTATTATCTTCTCCCCCACCCTTTCAAGTAAGTCTAGATTTTGATTATTATTAATTATCTGATTGAACTTATGTCATTTATGCACTTGCATTTGAATGATTGTTCATTGAATTTTTTAGGATCATAATTCAAGATTGAGTTTGAATGCACAAGATATTCAACCAGTGGAATTTTTTTGCAAGAACTTATTAGGAGAAAGATAGCATAGGAAAATGTTTGATGAAAATGGATACATGACTTACCTATCCAATTGTAACATGCCATGTTCCAGTAACCTACAACTTGGGTTAGATGATATGCTAGCAGTATGTGGTCGTTCAAAATGTAAGGGGTTGAAGAAGAACCCTCAGCGTGTCACATTGTCCCATTATACTAATGATTGACTTGTAATAAACCTCAATTTCATCATAAAAAGAAAAAATTCTTCTAAGAGAATTACGCTCTAAGTCTGTATGATAGATTTATAATAAGGGGATTAATCCTTAATATTTAAAATCGTAATATCTTGTGTATTCAATTTCTGTTTACTCTTCAATACTCATTTAAGTTAAACTCGTCTTTGTAAGTGGTTAAATGTTAAAACTTTGTAGTAATGTGAAAGGTGGACATAGGCCTAGTACTTAGGTTTTCAGCCTCTTATTAAACATCCACTCTCATACACATGCACAAGCCTAAACTTCAAGTCCCCCAAAACCTTAAAGACACAAGGAGGGGGGCCGAAATATTTTCTTTAATGTTAGATTTATTGGTTTTTCTTTTCGTAAAGGTGACCATGGACTTCAAGGGCTTCCTTGGGAATTATTCTATTGACTGAATTCGTAACCCAATAATATACTTGGTTGGAAGTGAATCCCTAAGGTGGTAGATGATTAATCCTTCCATACTTAACTAACTCCAACCACCGACGCTAACTAAACTAGCAATAAAAGGGTTTTGAGGAGATCCTTACTTTTCCACTTAATTTATTAAATGTGAATAGATGTATTGACAGTCGAATTTAATTTTTTTTCCATCCATTAATGGAAGTGGAGGGGAAATGAGAGTCGCCCTATAACCTCCTCCAACCCAAATACTCCACTTCACTACTGTCACATTTTGCATTTCCTCTTCATACCCACCACATTCAATATGCGCAGACTTGTGTTTTCGGGTAGCATCCATGATTCATTTTCATCTTTGTGCCAATCTCCTTTGAGTTGAATACTGCATTTTCCTCTGTTGTTGACTTTAGTGTGCACAAGCATTGTGGATTGGAGCATATCACATATTTCTTCTGTTCGGTATGTATCCATCCTAAATAATAATTTTTCTGTAGGTTTCATCTTTTTTTCGGCTTACTGTTATGGTATTAGCCTGTTTATTGCCCATAGGCCCTTCTTCCCCTCCTTCTGTACTCTTCGTTCTTTTATTACTATTCCTGGTTATGCTTTGTCGAAAAAGAAAATCATATGTTTAAATGGGTTAGGGTATTATACATGCTTGTATGCTAAGCCTCTTTATTTTTTATTCTGGAACATCTCTTGTAAGTTGTTTCTATCCGGCTTGTGAAAAGAAACAGGGGTCCATCCCAAATACTCTTCGATAACTTGTAATACTGTGATTTTTCCATATTTGAGAATCTTCGAAAAATAATAGTAGCTGGCCAAAACCTTAAGTAGGAATTATACTCTAACTAAAGTTAAAGATGTTCGGCTAAGTTCTATGCGCCCCCCTTTTCTCTTTCCGAGTGTCTTACCAGGCATACACGTTTGGGGTTTTGGCATCATGTCGACCCTACATTTCCTAAAAAACTTATTTGCAGAGTGTTAGATAGATCATTGGTTATGTTCTATTGTTTTCTTTATATTTCTATAAGATGGTTCTTGAGTTTATGCTTTTATGTAGTTTGGTCATATTCCAACATTCGTTTATTGGTTCTTGGATCTATTCTTGTTTCAATTATTCATTGATTCTTAACGCTAATGATGGGCCCCTTTGGTTTTGCGAGGGTACCCATCAAGAAGTATAGGACTCCTCTTCCCCTTCCGGGTCTGTAGAAAATACGCGACTCCTGGCGATGGCGAAGGATAATCATATCTCTCTACTTAAGTTAAGTATTACTTTGGTGAACTCTTTCCTAAAAATTGCTCGTTTCCTTTTCTTTTTTTTTATTTGTATTTTTGTTGAAAAAAACTTTAAGGGTATTTCTATCAACTGTGTGTAGGGATTTCAACCACATGAGGACACATGCTCGGAGATTTCACCCCCCCTTAATAGGTACTCAGGTTCCATTTTTCCCCTGCCAAGAAGGCCTATACAATTAATGGTAGAAGAATTCAATTAAGGAACCATTTATGTAATTGGTTCGTTGTGTGTTAGCTTTTAACTTCGTTACTCCTTCTCACAGTTGAGTTCCGAGAGTCAACTTTAAATTTGTATATTTACCCAAGGATTAAATTGATTTCTTACTATGACTTCTATTAAGTATTATTCGAAGGAAAAAATATGACTTATTTCTTTCCTATACTGGGACTGTGTTCTCGACATTTTTGAAATGAAATGAATTGTGAATAGTATTTTATTTCCATCTCTTGTAGCCTTACCTCAATTCATTTTTGGCATCGTATATCCTTGACATACCTATAAGCGTGTTGGTAAATCAAAACACTTTTGTTTTCTCTTGTAATGTTTATCCTCGATCTGTAATAGTTTATACCTATCTTTTTGTTGTGTTCGACCCAAGTGTACTCCAATTTCTGGAACTAAGTACCTAGTTTTCAAAATGTATGAATGTCTGAGTTAATCATTTCCTTGTCAAGATGGTGCAACCGAAATCTTAAGCCTTGGGTATTCAGAAGAGTCTAGAATATATCAGTGTAACGTGAATGATGTCTCTGTGTTTTGATTCTGGTGTAATCCTTTACAATTGTATGCTACTAATTCTATTCCATCTATTATAATGATTACTAAATGAACATTTACATATATATATTCATAACTGCAGTCATAAGTTTGTTTGATACTTTGTAAACCCCTTATTAAATTATTAAGGCCTTTAAATCTGTACAGTTAAAAAAAGATATAATACTTCTGAAAATTCGTTCCAGTTTTCTACAAATGTTTACATAGGTTTGAAAATCGACTACAGAAATGAACCCTTAAAGTTGTATGTCTCATGATGATCTTATGACAGGTAGAAGATTTTCCAAGACTTGAATTTTCAAAATTTGCATGATGAATTTAATGCTTCAAGCAGAATAGATCTATCCTAGGCACGACTAAAAACACAGTGGTTTTGTAAAATAGTTCACTGTCCAAATTCAATTCTATTACCACTACGGACAATATGTGTTTTTTATAAACCCGTACACTTGTATGTGGAACTTGTGATGAGAATGAGTCACAAATATAGTAGTAATATAAGTATATTCCTTAATAGAATAGATGATTATCCAATATATGACCTACAGAAACCATATAGATACAATCATTCCTACAACAGATAATAAATGGTAATCATATATATATAAGTTGATATGTAACATATATACATAATTAATCAAATCCAAATATTTATGGATAGATATTCCTAATAGTTCGGTTACAGAAATGAATGTACTCCTGTAGATAGATCTGTTCTTTCAAGTTCAGGTGTACATAGGTAATTATGCCTAGAGATTTAACTTTTGACTATAATTTCATACAAAAAAAACATATATCATCCATGGGAATTATTTCAGCTTAACACCAACAGATGAATAATATCATATTACCCAAAAACATTCAAGCAAAGGAGGAGGAATCTAACATATCTAAACCAATTCACAGAATGACAAAGGGAACAACCACGTTCCTCCCAACCGTAGAATAGGCAGCCAAAATCACTTGCCCGATTCATCCCCTAGCCTGACCATGAATCCATGAGAGCGAACTAGGAACTCCTCCTCAGCAATGTCCTTCAATTCTAGTAGATTCTCCTTGCCCTACACTCACTCAGTAATGTTCATAATAGCAAGTAAAAATTAGTAGTCTTTTTCCCATCATACTTGGCAACGTCTTGCCTCCTCACATATACTATTTATCAATTTGCCTAGGTCTTTTTCCCTCCCTTGGGAATTTTCAAAGCTTTCTAAATCCCTGATTTTTAGGGGCTGCCAATGGCGAAATCACTAATTTTCCACTTGTAACAATTAGCCTAGAGGTAGTTCCAACATGTTCCCCACTCATGGAGTCATGGTCAGTTAAATTTAACATGGTTGTTCCATTTGTCCTCCTGAAATCAATATAAAATCTTATGTTTTTATACAAGTTTCATAATCAAATAGTTAGTTGGGTGAAATTAGGTCTCTACCCAACAGTCATAATAATTAATTACAATTATCAAATTTGAAATTTAGAATTTCCATAAATGGAAAAAAAATTCCAAATTCTAATTTACTAAAAACAAAATAAATTTCCAACAAATTTAAATTAAAAAATACTTTATTTTTTGGGGATGTCACATCCTTTCCCTCTTTAGTAAAACATTGTCCTCAGTGTTTGTCCCTTCCTTGGAATAGGATTGGATGAGATTTCTGCAAATCTCCCTCCAACTCCCAAGTGGCCTCCTCAGGACTAAAGTGCTTCCATTGCACATTTACCTGAGCAATAGATCTGTTCTGAAGTGTTATTTCTCTCCAGTCCAGAATACGCAGGGGTTCCACCTGGAACTCGCCTTTGGGTTCCACCTGCACCAAGTTCCAATCAGTCATATGAGTAGGGTCATGCATATATTTTTTTGACAAAGAAACATGAAATACATTATGAATTCTTAGATTAGCGGGAAGTGCAAGTTGGTATGCTATGGGTCCAATTCGAGCTAGTATCTCGAAGGGCCCACAAAACCTGGGTGCCAGATTGGCACAGTTCCCTAACTTCAATGAGCTCTTTCGTGCTATGACCTTCAGATAAACATTGTCTCCCACTTGAAATTCCAAGTGTCTTCTTTTCTGATCTGCATTTCTCTTCTATCTGCCATGTGCTTCTTTCAAGTTCTGTTGTACCTTCCTTACCATGTTCTCCATTTCTTGGAGCATCTCTGGTCCAACCATGAGTCTGTTAGCTGGGTTATCCCAACTAATTAGAGACGTACACATTTTTCCATATACTACTTTGAAAGGGCTCAACTTAGCCAAAGTTTGGTACCCATTGTTATATGCAAATTCTACCAAGTGCAGGTAGTCTTCCCACTTGCTTGTTTTTGTTCTTACATACATGCGAAACATATCCTCTATAATTTGGTTTGTTCTTTCAGTTTTCCACCCATTTGTGGATGATAACTTGTAATGAAATTCAGATTAGTATTTAGCCCTGCAAAAAATTCCTTCCAAAAAGCAGATGTCAATTTTATGTCTTTATCTGAAATCACCATTTTAGGAATACCATGCAGTCTAAAAAATCCTTTCATGAATATTTCAGCAATGTTTATAGCTTTAAAAGTAGACTTTACAGGAACAAAGTGTGTAGACTTAGTGAGCTTATCAATTACAACCATGATAGAATCATTTTGTTTATGAGTTTTAGGCAAACCTGTTATAAAGTCCAGCGATATGGTCTCTCATTTCCATTCTGGTACTGGTAATGGCTGTAATAGGCTGACTAGATGCTGGTGCTCGGCCTTAACCTGCTGACAATCCTGGCACCTAGCCAAGTATTCTATTGCTTTTCCTTTCATATTAGACCAGTAAAATAGTTTTCTAAGTGTTGTTATTGTTTTCTGGTAACCTGGATGGCCAGAATATGGTTTCTTATGCACTTCATCCAAAACTGTTAATTTTAACTCTGTTGAATCTGGTATGTAAAGTCTATTTTTAAATCATAATAGTCCCTTTTTGTCGATACTTAGATCTGGTTTATCTGAGTTTGTGGTATTGTTTTGTAATTTTTCCATCATCTTAGTGTAATTTCCATTTTTAATACCTGTCGTCCTTATCCTTTGTTCCAGATCACTTTCTACCCTGCTAATATTTATCTTAAATAACCCATGGACTCTTCTGTTTAAAGAATCTTCTACTTTATTATCCTTATCCTTGATATGTCTGACCTCAAAGTTGAATTCGCTCAAGAAGGCTAGCCATCTTGCTTGTCTTTCATTAAGGTCTGGTTGGTTAAACAAATATTTCACCCCGCTATTATCCGTCAATAGTAGAAATTTTCTGCCCATTATGTAGTGTCGCCACATTTTTAAGGCCTGTATTACCACTGCCAATTCTAAGTCATGAGTGACATAATTTCACTCGTGTTCTTTTAATTTCCAGGACTCATAACAAATAAGGTATCCTTCCTAAGTTAGGACACCACCTAGTCCTTTTTTACTTGCATCAACACATACGGTGAAGTTTTTATCTAGGTATGCTACCTTCAATATGGGTGCAGTTGTCAATAATTCCTTTAGTTTGTTGAAACTGCCTTAACACTTCTCTGACCAGTTAAACTTGGTGCCTTTCTTTTGTAATGACGTGATTGGGTAGGCTATATTAGAAAACCCTTCTATAAACCTGTGGTAATATCCTATGATTCCCATGAATGACCGGATATTCACTACGTCCTTAGGTACAAACCATTCCATAATGGCTTTTGTCTTCTTCGGGTCTATGCCAATGCCTTATGCTGAAATTACATGTCCTAGATATTGTATTTCTTTTTTATATAAGTCACACTTGTCAAATTTAGCATACAGTTTGTGTTTCCTCAATGTTTGCAGAACTATACTTAAGTGTTCATCATGTTCTTCCTCTGTTTTTGAATAGACCAGAATATCATCGATAAATTCTACCACGAACTTGTCTAAGTACTGACTGAAGATACTGTTCATCAGGCACATAAACGTGGCTGGTACGTTAGTGATTCTGAAAGGTATGACTACGAACTCGTAGTGTCCATATCTTGTCCAAAAAGATGTTTTTCTTATGTCCTCGTCTTTTATCCTAACTTGATGGTAACTGGATCATAAATCCAACTTTGAAAAGATCTTGGCCCCACCTACTTGATCGAACAGATCATTTATCCTTGGTAAGGGGTATTTGTTCTTAATAGTCATTTTTTTCAGTTGTCTATAATCGATACATAGTCTTAGAGTACCATCTTTCTTTTTCACAAAGAGGACTGGTGGCCCCCATGGTGAGACACTCGGTCTGATATACTCTTTGTCCAACAATTCCTGTAATTGTATTTTTAATTCTGTCAGTTCTAGTAGACTCATTCGATACGGTGCCTTTGAGATACGAGATGAACCGGCTAGTAGGTCTACGGAGAAGTCTATTTCCCTTCTAGGAGGTAATTCTAGTATCTCGTCCACAAATATGTCTATGAATTCATGTAGGACAGTGAAGTCTTCTAACTTTGGCTTAACTTCTTTTTCTAACAGACTCTTCACTCGTATGGCATAAAATTGACATCCCTTCCTCATACATTTCTTGAGTTGCATCGCTGAAAATTGTCTGACTGATACCGGTTTTGGTATACCTTGGGTTGTTCTAGTAGTGCCAAAATCGTCTTTATAGCTAAGTATCTTTGTATAACAATCTAGTATTTCTTTGTGTTGTTCCAACCAATCCATCCCAATAATCATATTGTAAGATCCTAGTGGTAGGATGTTCATATTTGTTCTTATATATTGACCATCTAAGATGAACTCAAAGTCAGAAATAAAGTCAACTACTTTCCTTTTAGTACCTGTTGCTAGTTCTACAAGCCATGATTTTGCATGCTTCAGTTTCTTAAGTTTATTTGACTCTACTACATCAGGGGTAATATAACTTAACGTAGCTCCAGGGTCAATTAGAATAGAAGTTTGAGTGTTATTGATTTTACCTTCGATTTCTACCATTGAGGACTAGTGGTCACCTTGTCGACCATCTATGGTTGTATTTATCCGATGTAGGCTTCTACCCACGTCTCCCATTGTCGAGGCTTCCTGCAAATTATGAATAGCAATTCTGTTTGCTAGAATTAAATGTGGATAGTTCCTCCTTAGATGAGGCTCTCCACATTCCCAACACTTTAATGGCTCCCAGGAGTTGTCCCCAAACTTCTTCATTCCCAGGTTTACTAGTTTACTGCTGCTTTGTGTATTTGGATGATTGGAGTAAAAATCCTTCCTCTGAAAACTTTTTGCTGCATTCTGATAAGGAGCTGGTTGGTATCCCTTCTTCCCCTGGTTCATTTGATCTTTCTCCTTATCCTTCCAGGCTTTGGGAAACTCTACCCATTGTTTATACTGGTCATACCACATTCATGCTTTCTTGAATACTTCACTCAAGGATTTGGGGTTTTCAAACTCAATTTTGTCCCTGTAGGACTATGGTAAACTGTAATGTACCTCAAAATTTACATAAATATATATATATATATATATATATATTTGGGGACATTGAGTTGGTTTTGTGTTCTTGAGGCTTTTCAGTCACTTATCTACCATAAGGTATGTCAGTATTATTTCCTTTCACTCCTCTATCCTATTTAATATAAATTCGTCGCTTCGTTTTTCGGTAAAGTGTTGTATAAGAACAACAAGTCCATAACTACGGACCATTCATTTTCATGGCAACCTAATACTATCCACTATCTTATTTTCTAAGCCAGTTTTAGACATGTAGAAGTAACTACTTAGAGTTTCTATCATACATTGCGAGGTTAGAGGTGTTAGGCCTTAAGAAGTTCAATCCGATATATGTATTTAACATTATAAAATCTACAAAGGGAAATTAACCCTATTCAGAAAACAAAGGTATAGTGGTTTAACCTCGGCCATTAAACTTGCACCTTGAAACTAAAGTGCATGGAGGGATAATCTTGTGGAGGTTATCATTATGATTGTATTACATACCACTCGTTAGGTAATGACAAGGCTAACACCCTCGGGTGTTTAATGCAAGGTATTTGGATTCGACATATAACGGTGTAGTGAGAAATCCATCTAGTTTCCTCACCATCAATGCTCTTAGCAACCGATACAGGTGGAAAGACCTGTTCCTTAAAGGCCTGTCTACACAATTAAGGTGCCTAGGAAACTATGTCTACTCAATAAAGAGCTAGACTTGCATGCCCTAAGGAGACATCGACACCTCCCCTATGATCACATGGTCTAAGTACGAAACCTCGTCCCCTTTGCTCCATTCAGAGGTTACTCCCGTACCCTTCTCTCTCATTCAGGTTTTGGTTTGGGTGGAAGAGGAAGCACCATCTCAGACCACTTTCATTCACACCCTGGTTAAGGTTTTTGTGAAGGAGGGAAGACCTTACAAACCATTCCTTTGTTTCGCTTAAACATCGTGGCCAGGAGTTCATGGTTCTAGTTCACGTGCTAGATGCATGGAGATTCTGAGTGGCACTTCTCAATATCAGTTTTGTGTGGTAAGATTACCTTCGTCTATTCTTTTATTTACACGTTAAAATCATTTTGCCTCATATGTAGGTCTGTGCACACCTCTGTTCTTTGATAGTATCTTCTTCTTACTTCCAAGGTACTGTGGTAGAAAGAGTTGGGTTCTCTTGGTAAGGGTTTGGTTCCTATCCTATTTTTCCCTTGTTACTACACCATTCATCCTGTCAGGACCGACCCATTACTCATATCACGACGTCTGTTATGAAAGTGTACTCGAAAGTTTATTTGGTTAAACCCTTGTTATTGGTCCTGGTTTCCTCCATTGGATAGTCCTTTGGTGTGTCAATGATCTTCTGTTTTGACTATAGTGTTCGCTAGTATCATTGATTAGAAGTGAAGATTTTAAAGCGTTTAATCTCTTCTGTTGATGTTGAATGTTTCAAAGGTTTTTATATTTACCATGTTCGTTTATACGCCTTTTATTCTTTTTTTTATTCCTGTAATAACCTTTTGGATTATGCATTGGTATCTATTATTAATGATTGGCCCCTTGATGTGCGAGGTTACCCATTAGGGAGGCATGAACTCCTCTTCCCCTTTCTATCCGAGCGGTGTAGCGCGATGGCAGAAGGCACAAATCCTCTGCTTCAGTTAAGTATTCAACGACCACCTTTCTAGTTATTTTATGTTCTGTAACTTAAACATTTTATCATGTTTGGTTATGTTTTAATGCTTCTTGTTATTTTGTGCAGGTGTGGGCATGCTGAAGCATGGGGATGCCCTCCTCATTCCATTAATAGGTATTCGGGTTCCAACACAATGTCTAAGTTCTTTCGAGATTTCAAACCCTACTGGTCCAGGCTCTCTTCCATTTCTAATGTCTAAGAATTTAATTCCAAGTTCTATGGTAGTTGATATGGGGGGTATGCCCCGAATTGTATAAAATAATTCTTGTATATAGAACCACCGCATAGCTTGTGCCTGGTTGGACTTTGATAACTATACAGTCATTTTGTTAACTAAAGTGCTCATTATATAATGTGTGTTAATTTGTTGTGGATTTGGAATTCTGAAGTACTCTCCTCTTTATACTTCGAGGATGGTTTTGGTATTATAGATTCAAATTTCCTTCCTGGATATTCTAGCTATTTTTTGTTTCCAAAATTGAATCTTATTATTGGATGTACAGTTCTTTTCCCGAAATGATTCGGCCATGCATAGTGATACACCTAAGGGTTTTGTTCTTTCCCAGAAAAAAAATGGGCGATGATTTCCAGATTTTTTTTATGCTCAATTTGATGTAAAAACTAGTTTTGGGCTTACGCATCACAAACTATTTACCTTCTATTTCAGTTATCATTGTTGAATAAGCCCTTAACAGTCTACTTACCAGTGAAATAGATAGCTTCATTATCAGTTTGGATTTACACACTTTGTACTATTTACCTTCTGTTTTCTGTTATCACTATTGCATAAGTCCTTATAGGTCTATTCACCAGAAATTTCGATGGCATCATTATTCATTTGGGTTTACGTATCATGTGCTATTTACCTTCTGTTTTCTATTACCATTATTAAATAAGTTTCTACAGGTCTGGTTTGGGTTTACGTATCGTGCAATCTTTACCTTCTATTTCTATTACCTATATTGAATAATCCTTTATAGGTCTACTCACATGAAATACGTAGCATGGTTATTATGACAAATGTAACGAACCGCCTCGTTTCGACAACCATTCTAGTAACAGGTGCAATTTTTTTTTTTTTTTGTTTAAGGTGTGTGCGCATGTGTAGAAGTAGCAACACACTGAACTGGACGACGCCCTCGACAACCGACAAGATGCAATCACGATGTTCCTCACAAGAAGACTAAAGGCACACGACGAGTAACTGCCACAATATACGACCATAGGCATAAAGTGCATTACGCAACATTTAGCGACAAAAGCAAAATTGACCACAATCAAGTACACATAAATAAGAAGAACAAATGTGCCCCTTACGGAAGGCGCATGGAAAGGACTCTGACAACGAACACCCAAGTCCACAATAAATATCGTCTCAAAAACCCTCATTTACAAACTCTGAGTAATGATTGTACATAAATCCAGGATGTTCTACCATGTGGGTCTTATCAATATCAGGAGATTACACTATCGTCACAATAAGATGGCCATAACTTTTCGTTTCTAAATTTCAATAACACTGAAATAAATAAAGGCCATACATTCAACTCCAATCTTGCAATCTTGTTTATAAGGTAAGAACAACACAAATTCCTACTTCTACAATAMATTACAATTACGAATTTATGAACAATATTTCTCCGACATTGGTAGACCATGACATTTTTCCTTTACCTAGCAATCCAATTTTTTTAWCATATTGAATATTCAACCACCATCATATTTACAATGACAAGATATAGCGATTATAATGGTTAAATKACCCCCAYTTTTTTTTKATTTACAGTAATTTAACTAGGGCCCTGTATAGAGATAATTAAAATGTCACCTCTAAATAACAACAATAAAAGGACCAAAGTAACATCACACCAAGTAACATCATGTATACCAATACTTGACAATACCCTCACATTTAAAATAACCTCATAAATAAGTTAACTTCATAAATGGAAATCACCATATCACTCCATGCTCCAAAAAATAACATCATAATGGAATTTTCAAATAACATCATACCTTGAATG
>JZKD02S2070903.1:247268-276144 GCA_000966675.3 Picea glauca | reverse complement strand
AGTTTTATTTTTTATTTATTTCTACAATTCACTAATATATTGTTGTTATTATTATTTTTTATAAGATATATTATTTTTTGAAGTCAACATATGATGATTCAAAATGTTAAGCATATTGAATTAGTTTAAAGTTGTGAATTAATAATAATAATAATAATAATAACCCTCGGATGGGGTGTCAATAGCTCAAGTGCGGAAACGTGGAAGGATGCCAGGTCGCCCATTAAATGGCATCGACCGGCTCCACCCAACCGATTATTAATCGCACTATGCACAACACCCGCCACCTTAACGAGAAGAGCCCCCTCGCGCGCGGGAGCAGTACCAGGAGGCAGAGTAATCAACGCACAGTGTTAATGGGGATCGTGTGGACAATGGCTAGCGGATTTATCACGACTTGGGACAGAGAAGCGCTGCATTTGGCCTTCGCAGAGCGAATCCTGTCCGAGACACCTCTCCACCTTCGATTAAGCGCAGAGCCGAGAGAGACAGCCCAACACTTCTATTCCTCAACAACCTGCTTGCTCACAGACGGCTCCCTCATGCCACGACTCAGGGGAAAGTCACGCCGAGGAGAAGCCTGGTACAGGGCTGAATCCCGGCGTAAGCGACTCCAAAACTTCGAGAGAGCCTTGAGCATGGAAACCATTCGACGAAAGCGGCGCTCCAGAACGCTCAAGGCGACAATTGTCGAGCAGACTCGCCTGGTGGAGACCACGCACCACCCACCTCCCATGGCAGAGGAAGTAGAGCCCGCAAATCCGGCAAAACATAGTGCGGCCCACCTGGACTTTCCCCCCCACTGCATAATCGAGGAGGAGATACCACCAAGCGCCACCACAGGGACTGAATGGGACCAGGCTACGTCGAATTGTCCAAAGGACGGCCATAAGCACAAAGCAGAAGGAAGCCCTGGCAGACGGCAGCATAACGACGAGGAAGAGCAAGCCCAGCCGACACTCTCGGANATATATATTATAATTCTATCCATAAAATAAATGAGAAAAAAACATTCCATAAAATAAATGTCTCTTTGTAAACATGTTTAATCAAGATATTGTATCTTGTTGGACAATAAACAATTCAACTTGAATAAAATTAAACATTATATGTAATTAATGCTTAGTAGTTTTTTCGCAATTACAATCTAAAGCAAATGATTTCATAAACCTATGGTTAAACATAATATGGTAACTCAAAATTATAATGAGTGATGCATCTTAAATTTAATTTAAAAATACATAAAGCATTATCATACTTATAATACATTTTATAAATAAAACAACAACAAACTCAACATGATTTATAAAAACACAATATACATGTGTTGTATATTGTTTATAGCACACCGGTGTAGTTGTTATGTAAAAATGTATCGAGAAACAATTCAATTGACAAAGTACATATGGAAACTTCCATAATTAAAGTTTTGTGAAGGTTATTCTTTGAAAAGGTAATCACTCTTTGGTGCCTCTCATAATTTAGAGCATGGAATCGATCCTAGCCTCTTACTCAATGCTTTGACTCACATCTCCTCCACGAGCCACTTGAATTTCTCCAAGATATTGTCCTCATCATTATTTTAGCAATAATATGATTTGACATGAGATATCTAGTAAATCTCATACCTACACCTCATCATCTCCTCCTTGAGGTGTATTATCGAATTTCACTTTGAGAATGGGGAAAGATTTTGTAGCTCTGAAGTATGTGTAACCAGGGACCTTGCCAGTGGAACTAGACACATCTACTTCATTCTCTTTCAATTATGTCAACTTGGCCCATAATTAGGACTACCAAGCTCTACGATCAAAACTTCTGAGTGCCCCTTTTCCCTATTCAACAAGGAAGGACCCCAGTAGATGTCTTAATTATAATACTTTGTCAACCGAAAGAATGATCTAAGGTACATATTTTGTATTTAATAAAAGTTAAGAAGCACATTTGGAAAAATGATTGATGATCCATAAGCTTTGTCAACACACCTTATCACTAAATATTAACCGTTGTTTTGGCCTCGACCTACTCTTCCATGAGATCCTTACTTGTTTTATTACTAAGAATATCATGTTTCTTCTTCTCCACAATGATGCACTCGATAACTTTCTCACTCACAGGAGCCATATGGGAAAAAACTATCTCTTTGTTTCTCTCTACAACCAATTTCCCTTGTCCTACTCTCCCACTTCTTCCTCCACATCCTTGTATTCCTTGAATAGGACCAAATTAATGACAAAAACCTCCCATCTCTTGATTGACAACCTCAAGTCCCTCTAGATAGACTCGATCCTCTACAAATTCCTCAATTCTCTAGACCACCTCTCCTCCTCCATGGGCCGCTCAAATTTCTCCAAGATATTGTTCTCGTCATCTCTGTATCCATAATAAATGGTGTCATTTTACTTGTAAATCACATACCTAGACCTCATCGTCTTTACCTCAAGGGAATTATCAAATATCTCTTTGACAATGAAGATGAATTTCCTTGTCCCACATGTACAATTGAGTACTAGAAGATGGCATGTTTCAATATTCCAATAACCAATTGTATAAGCGAGGCTACAAAATTCCTCCCCGACAACAAAGAGTTATTTGATAATACCCCTAATGTGTAGAATATGATGTCTAGGTATTATATTTAAAAGCGAATTGGCACTAGTTAGTATGTCTACAGGGATTATGAGAACGATATCTTGGAGAAATTTGAGTGTCTAGTAGAGCAAGACATGATGGCTAGAGTGTTGAGGGAGTGGTAAAGGATCAGTTCTGTCAAGAGGGAGTCTAGGTTGATGATCAATAGTGGGCAGATCATTTCCATTAAGATGGTTCTATTAGAATAAGAGGAGGATGTGGTGGAATAAATGGGAGATCAGGATAAGGGAAACTAGTAGTAGAGAGAACACAAGTTTGTTTCCCATGTTCCCCTTCCAGATGAGAAAGTGATTGATTGCATGGTTACAAATAAAAATATACATGATATCCTTATTAAGTACAAGAGTGAGGATCTCATGGAAGAGTAGGTCAAGGCCAAGGAATTATTAATATATAGTGATAAGGCATGCTTACAAATTTGATGCATCATCAATTGTTCTTCCAAATGTGCTTCTCAACTTTTATTAAATATACATTATGGATCATCAGTCATTATTTACATTGACAATGTATTATAATTAATACATACACTAGGGTCCTTTCTTGTTGATCAGGGAAAAGGGGCACTAGGAAGCTTTGATCGTAGAGTTTTTTAGTCTTAATTGTGCCAAAGATGGGGCCAAGATGACGAACTTGGAAGGGAATGAAGTTTTTGTGTCTCAGGCCACCATAAAGGGCCCTCATTACAAATAATTTAGGGATACATAATTCTCTCCCATGCTAAAATAACTATTTCATAAGACCCCTTGAGGCACAAAAGAGCAGTTGTAGATATGTTATTTACAAGTGAATTGACATGAGTTCATATTATTGCTATAGGAATGACGAGGATGATATCTTGGAGAAAGTTGAGAATCCTTTGGAGGAGGAAATGCAAAGAATATCCCCAAGGAAGTGATATAGGATCGAGTTGATGTGATAAATTATGAGAGCCACCAAAGATTGACATTTCTTTTTTCATCCACAAAGAAAATCCTCCACAAAATTTAATTGTGGAGGTTTCGATATGTAGTTTGTGAATTAAATTATTTTTCTTTTGGTTCTTGTTGATTCTACTATGATTATGATGCTAATCATCCTATATGATTCACATAAAATTCTTTCTAGACACATATATATATAGATAAAATGAATTTAACTTATAAAAAAATAAAGATATATATCTAATTTGTATTTATCAAAAACTGAAATTAATTTATGTTTGCAAAAAAAGGTGAAAAAGTAATTGGTGCTATTACAAAAGTTAATAAGCATACTTATTGGTGCTCCATGTCAAACATAAGGCCTCAAAAAATGGTCTGTCAAGTCTAAAACACCAATGTTTCATTGTTAGTAGAGCACTTCTATCTATCAGGGTGCATTGTGTTTTTTGGGTTTTCCTATCAAACGCACTAAGATGCCATTTTACATATGAAATATGTAATGGAATGTTTTGGTTCTATGAAACACACCTATTTTCAATAATCTTAACTCATAATCCAAGTGCTTCTCTTTATTATATGAAAATCATCAGTACTCTATGTTCCTTGGAGCACCAAACACTTTTCACTCGTGTGTTGTCTTTTATGATGCATCAATAACATGCATGTTTTAAATGATGCACCACTATGATAATTTTTAAAATATTTGTCCCGCTGTAACTATGTTAACAAAAATAGTGAGTTTTGTTTAATTTAATGCACCAACACTCCTTTTTTACCTTTATGTGTTTTTTTTACTAGTGTTTTTGTCTTGTAATCCATCAAAAAAGGGGCATCCCATAACATGAACTGTTATGGTAAATTATTATATTTTTACTCATTGTCATGAAGTAAACAATATCGGTGCATTGTATATATTTGACACACCACCCAGAAAAATGTTTTTAGTATAAAATGCAACAGTGAGTTTATATTAATCAGGTGGTGTGATCTATTAATAGAATGCAACAGTGAGTTTATATTAATTGGTGCATTGTCAAGGATCTTAACAATGCTTATCAAAAGATGCATTGCGCTACTAATTTGTGAAAATTCGGCCTAATGTCATGCTCTTTAGAAAATCTATGTGTTTTTTGGAATTAGGGGCATTATTATGTTAACTTACTTTATTGCAAATTAAGAAGTGTGATGTGTTAATGTAAATTCACATATTCTACCATATTATTGGAGCACCGACATTTTTTTTAACGATGCATTGTTTTTGAGAGCATCGGTAATAGACCATCCACTAATACACCTTGCTATACAATTTCGTTCAATATGTTTCTGGTGTGGTTCTTTTAATAGTAATGATGCATTTGGTTAACATGAATGCACCATCACCCCAAATGTTATGGAATGTAAAATCAATGGTAAACTTTATCTAATTGAACATACCAGTTCTATAGAGTTTCTAGAGAAGTGACATGTTGTTTAGTGGTGTGCCATCTCGTATAATGCACTAGTGCATTTGTTGGGCCTATGGAAACTTCTATGTTTAATTACTTTATTGAAAATTAAGAAGTACAATGTGTTACTATGAACTCCCCAATGCAACTATTTTATTGGAGCACAAACAATTTGTTTAGCAGTGCATTGTGAAGAATAGAGCATTGGTCATGGGGCATCAAATTAAACTCCCCTCTATTCCAAGTAAGTCAACATATGTCTCGGTGAAGTTCAGTTAATAGTACACGCACATTTGTTCAAAATGGTTGCACCATTGAGTTAAATTTTGAGTCGTAGATGTAGCGTTTTGTTTAGTTAAATCTATCGCACCAACACTTTTGTGTTCGAAAATCACATGCATTTTATTTAGCATGAGTTGTCTATTATAATGCACTAGGTGTGGGGTTTTTCAAATGACACATTGGTTAAGTATTGTTATATTAGATGCATCGGTTGTAATGCTTACTGTGAATTTAACACATGACACACAACATTGAGGTGAGTCCAATCATACAGGAACAACCCACATAATTTGAACTTTTTTGGGGAAAAAGTGCCAAATTTAAAGCTAAATTCAAATTCTAATACGATCAAAATTAAAATGGAAGGTAATAAAAAATTAACCTAGACTCTTATGTCTCGAGGAGTCATGTTTCTACCATTCAGAGCAAGGATGATTTTAAGGATGGAAATTTATTTTAAAATGTAGAAACCTTAGCGAATATTATTAATCCTCCATATGCAAACTACAAATGTTTGGCGATATTTTTGTAAAAATATTCAAATTTCTAAGGATTTTATATAGTTTTTATAAAATTTTGGTGATTTTTATGGTAAAATAATTTTATCCTATAGAATTTGGGTGAATCATTTTTAAAATAGCGAATCTTGTTTTTGGAAAAAACATGGAAAATTAGCCCAGGAGCGAAATTTAACCCCTAAAATCATCCATGAAATTTCAGAGGAAATAAAAATTCATGGTAATTTCCAAAATTTGGAAATGTGTGGAATCTATTAATGGAGCTATCTAACTCAATGATGAGCACCAAAAACAAGGTGTCTTTGAAAGGAGAGTGAGAACCAATTCTTTACTTAGATTTTGGAAGAACGATATGAGCTGTCACAATGAAAATTGGTCTGGTAATTTCTATTTTATTTACCCTATCGGGATGTGTTTGACGACAACTATACATACTGGGTCATAATATTCAATAGAACAAGTGTGCTTTGATCAATTTTTTTTATTTTAATTATAACGTATGGCGGTGCATTTGAATATTTAAGCACCATTGAATTATGTTTTATGTGTGTACCAATGTTTATGTACCTTACAAGAGCATTGGTAAAAAATCCTTCACAAAAACCTTTGGCCGCATGCATCCATTAATAACCTCGATTATAAATAGGGAATGGATAAACTTTTCAGGGAGGTTCTGTAAAAACCTCCACTAGAAGGTGTTCTCCTTGTATTGAAACCACCTACCTTACAATATTGGCTTCTAAAGAAACTTTCCCTTCCCCTCAAATCACCCCTTTATCTCTCTTTCCTATCTACTACACCAGGTTGGTTGATCCAAACTCACTAGTTGGGATCAACTGGGTGAAACTACATGATAGGGATTAGGAAAACCCTAATCGCACAGATATTGAGAGAGATTCCCCAGGGACCTTCGAAAATTATAGTGTATAAATACTTTCACGGGACATTCTAGGAAGAGTGATATGACCGATAAGGAATAGGAATATACATAGGCTTCAATCGTTAATGTTGGTGATTCTTGATATTTTCTTTGCATGTATGGAAAAGGTGATTATAATATCTTTGATTTCAATGTTTATTTGGAAATATTTTAATTTAGGATGTATGCTAAATATGTTATGTAATACATGGGATATTTTTATGCTAATGCCTTTTATTTCAGGGTTCTATTATAACATAGAATTAAATCTATACACATAGGGGTTTAATCTAAAATAACAGGATGATAATGAAGTGAATAGATGATAAGTTGGTCCAGGTGTTTTAGATAACTTGGTCCAAGTGTCACTGTGAGGCATCATCAAATATATTCGATATGTCACCATAAATGCTTCATAATATGAAAACAATAAGAGTGCATTGTTTGTTTTATGTTGAGTCTATATTGAGATCAAAAACAAAAGGGAGATCATTCTAACACAAAGTGGGAATTGAGGGGAAAGGTGCTCTCATAGTAAGACTAGCCTGAGATGGCCCTATTCTTAATAAAATTAATCCCAGGAAGTGAGAGAGTGGAGGAAGGAGTAGGGATATCCAAACAAAAAATCTTACTCGTTGCTCTAGAAGAGAGTGAGATATTTTTCTTGATGGATTTGCGTTTATTCCATTAGGTGGATGATGATTAAAATCCCTATCCAAAAAGTTCTGATGGAGTTTTTTCCTCCACCCTACCCAACAAATCCTCATTGGAAGGTATCCTACATGGATAGTCGATAATGCACCAACCTTTTTTGAAAAATAAGTCTAGTCTAGATATCCCCTCCTGCCACCATGAGCCCCATGGGGTTCCAAGAAATACTTACCCACCTCCTACCTTTCCATGGGACTATCACCTTTTTTCTTATAATATTTTGATGAAAAACCATGGCTTTTTTTGAAACACATAATTACAGTCTAACATAATATGGCTCACTCATTTTAACTATTTTAAAACAATTGAGTGGTCATCCTCCACCTCTACCATATCCTCGACCATATCCACCTCTCGTACCTCCTTGGTATACACCTCTATCTTCTCCTCTTTGGTCATCTCATTTATATTCATCCTTTTCCTAGGAGGCATCATGAGTGTGGTCTTTCATCAACCAAAGAGACCAATGTGTATTCACATCGTTCCCCATGGATGTTTAAAACTCATAGAATGGAGTATACATATTCGTTTTGAACTTATGAAGTGTTGGGAAGTGGGGATGAATATGTCTCCATTGTCTATAAATATCAGACCACTTGGTTTGAGGCCTAGCCAGAAATGGATTCAGCATACCCATCGCCAAATAGTTTCCTAACATAGGACATTCATCCTAGAGATGGCCTTCCCTCCAACACATAATACACCATACATGCTCTTGCACCACTTTTTCCTTTTTCCATTTATTATAATTGGATTGTGAGTTTAGATATCTTGGACTGCACTTGCACCATATCTGCTAATGTCTCACCACCTCCTGGTTTCGCTTCCAAGTGCATCATAATATCCATATATTTTGTTGGAGTATTCACCTTATATTGGATAAGAGGAACTAAGATGTGGGGTAGTCATATTGCAAGGAAGCACTCCCTACGATGAACATATTCAATCTAAAATATCAACCTATCCAACAATATTTTGAACTGTTAGTGATAATCCCATATGCTTTCTCCATCATGTTGCTTGATCTCTTTGATCTCCATAATTCACAGTGATTCTGACTTAGGATTCTAAAAATCCCTAAGAATGTTCCTCTTAATTTCTATTAGGGAACTCACCTGTCTCGTTGGCACAATTGCCTTGAAATTTATATACAACATCAGGGCTCTGTCCCTGAAATTTTTATCCCGCTACATGGGCTTCAATACTTTATTTTTTATTCGGTTCAGAGACCATATAGCTTCACATATGAACCAATTATGCTCTACATCATCCTTACCCATCCCATGGAACACATGTAACATCAATGTTGTATCTTGACTATCTACTGTCAGTATAGCATTATGTCTTCATGACTCACTACTCAATGTTTATGATATTGTTTTCAAAAATATTCCCTATGAAGTATTTTCAACTTTTTCTTATTCTTCACACATCTTCTCTCTTCTTATTCTACTCCTATCTCACCATCTTTCATTGTTCTTTCTTCTTGGTTAAAAATTATCAAGGGGGGTGGTTTAAATAGGGGGTTCCACCATCTTCTCTCATCATCTCCGACGAGGTATCCCAACTATCTTCCTACATGCAGCCACACAAGACCATTCACAATAGAGAAATAATGTTTCTCTTCCCTAAGGGGTTCTTCACCAAATTCTCCTAGATAAACATCTCTATCATGTGCCTCATCTTCCTCTCAAGTAACAACATCTTTCAATGTCCAAGGGGATCATGCTTCCTCTTCTCTGACCCTACTACCACTACTCCCGGTATCTTCATTGGATACCCTAATCCTAATTTTGGATCTCTTTGACAACCCATCTCCTTCTCTGCTCCTCTCTAGCACAACACTATCTCCCACACATCCTCTTGTTGCAGTATCCTTCCTCTTCATTGTAGGTTTGAACCCTCATCTTTCACTCCTATTTGCTACTTTATTTTAATTCTTCTTTTATACTTTCCTCCTTAGATCAACTCTCCTTATGTACCTCTCATCTTTCTCTCCTCTTTTCTTCTCGATACATTCTCTCCTCACCTCCTCTAAACATTTCTAGATCCCTTCAACCAAATCCATTTCCTCTCTCTATTTCACCCCCTTAGTGTGAGGGGGTCTACTCAGCCATCCTATTAGGATCCATCTACATTAATTTATTTTCTACGAAGTACATCTTGATCCATAGAGGAATTTATTCCAATAGTCTCTTTCAAGGACCTTTAACATACTTTTTTTCATCCTTCCTGAAATCATCACTGTATTCAATGAGGAACTCCATAATATACCCTTAGTTCACCCGGGGAACCAAAAATCAATTTCTCTAGACCACTTATTATGTATCACTTATAGTCTATCAACTATAGTTTGTTCCTATACTAGTGGTTCTTAGACTCTGAGAGAAGTGTTAATGGTCTTCCTCTTTAGTCATTCTTAAAAGAAATGTGGAAATTCAAAAAATAAAATATCATGCAAATTAGTGTACCTCTCTTTCCAATGTTCCATGTTTGTTATCAAACCCTTGTTCTATCATCGTGCAAACTCATATTATTTTGCAGATAACTAGTTCAATATTTCCTCCTGAGATGGCTTCCACCTCATTCTTTCACTGCATCATGCAATACAAAACCTTCTTTTTATTCTCAAATGTGTTAATTCTTTTGCAAATCTCTCTTGTATATTCCTTTCCCATACTTAGTGATCCGAAAAATCCTTAGATTCTTATTAATACTTTAATACATAAGAAACATCTACTTTATCTTCAAAATAAAATGATTGCTTGAATGTATCCAAATTACATGTGAAGAACTTATCTAACCAAATCCATGTTAATGATAAAATAACTTGAAAATAATTGATCTTGAAATGAACAACAATAATGAAATCACATACATAAGTTGTAAAATGAAGTTCACTTAATTTGGGCTACCTCTTTGGGTTCACTTCCAATAGAGACCTTCTTTTATTAATGCTCAAATGCATAAACATAGTGCACCATTAGATTTCTAGTGAAAAATTGTGCAAAATGAATATAAAATTATGAAAATTCCATCAAGATACCTCTCGAAATGATTTACCATGTAGCCTCATGTCTTGGGTACCCTTGAGAATGAATTATGAGACTAAAGTTTGCAAAACCATTGTTCCCAACCTTGGTCCATGCACCAATTAAATAGGGTACGCTCCCTTAACAGACTTCCAAAAATCGTGGCATGATTTTCAATACAAATTACTTGGTTTTATAACCAATTCCTCACAATAGGCGGATTGGTTAAGGCATCGTGTTATATATGGCTGGTCATGGGTTCGAGCCCCATCGATTGCCATATATTTTGGAATTTTGGTGTAAGTTGTTGTAACTATATGTTATTTATAACATATGTAAACATATGCTATATATATATATGTGTGTGTGTGTGTGTGTGTGTGTGTATACATAACATAACCCCCACACAAAATATTCATTGTTAGCCACGTATTTTGGGGAACAATCACATTACCCTCATACAACCATAAGTTATGGGTCAAGGGCTTAGGCCCTCGGCCCTATTTTCCACCCATTACAACTTTATTACAATTTAAATACATTCAATGATATGTAAGGTTAAGTAACATTGTGATGGCGATTTGGTAGTGTTGTTTTGTTAAGATTTATGGAGGTTATGGAGGTCTCGGGTTTGACCCTCATCGACTCTATAAGTTTTAATGAACCATGCCATTATAGACCAATGGGAGGTCACTATGTGGCAACCTCTCATTGGCTCATATAGTATTGGACCACTTGTACGCCGCTTGTCAACCTGTAATTATAATACTTGGATTGTAGCTTACTCATTTAGTTGCCAACAATGATGTGCCATGTGTCACCCTTTTTTTCCCATGAGGACTTTACCTTTGACTTGGTTTGAATATAACTTTGACCTCTCATAATGTTTGCATACAAACTTTGTTTGAGACAATTTTTGTGTCGTTGGAAACCTATCGTTGATCTCTACACATTGGTGTCATTTTCAAGATAATTTGGGATGGTACAAGTTTAAGAATCTCTGAACCATTATAGACCTCTATGCACATTTCAGATCTTTCTAGGCCTCCGTGAGCATTCTTGGATCCTCCTAGATCACTTAGAAAAAATTTGAGTTCATTGCGGGTTCATAGAGCATTTTTATAGTCTTGTTCAACTTTCATGACTCCCAAAATATACCATTCATTTACACCGCCTCCATGTTGCACCTATACGTAGAAAATTTTCCAAAATGTTTCATAATGGGTTTAGGAAACCTTCCTGATTTTCTCATATATACCAAAGAACTTATTGTCCCAATCCATTTCTTATACTCTTCCAAATTCTTCGTCACTTACCATGGGTCCATAGGATGTTACAAATCTTCTCCATACTCCCACTATCCCACTTGTCTACAAACCCTTGATCTCTCAACACTTAGTCATTTTTTAAAGTCTTACTATGGGTTCCTATGTCCATCATCTTGTTTCCCCACCATGCTCTTAACGTTCCATTTCATCACCCCACCATTCCACCATATCAATTGTCGAGTTCCCCGCAGTAATCCATGTTTTGTATTATAAGTTATCCAATGTAAATTTAATGCACATCTCCTAGAAATAACTAAATCTGGTTAATTTGTAAAAGTTGATATTAATGGTGATCTTTTAATTTGTAAAAGTTGATATTAATGGTGATCTTTTCGAGACAATTCCTCATCAATTTCAATATTAATTTGAATTAATGATCCTTGAATCAAGATTCTAGGAGCGTGTTAAAGTATGACAAGAATAAGAAAGGACATGTTTTGTGGAGATACCATCAACCTACTTGGACGAGAAGATAAAAAGTTTCGATGGTCAAGGGAATACAAATATTAATATTCATTACCACTTCTGGGGAGGAGTTCAAACCATAGTTGGATGTCAGGAATTTTCTATGGTAGGTTGTGTTCCAAAAGTCTACAATTTTAAGGAGTTTATTTCATGGTGCATTGATAAATTTGACAAGAATGAGAATAATTTAGTTGCAAGGTAATTCTCTTATTTCCTTAGTGCCTTCAATTTTCAAGAGTATTCTTAGGATCCTATAGTCGATCATGACTTTAAAAGACGATGAAGCCAAGAAATTTTTGAATCCAAAGAATGGATGATTGGAGCTTCTACCACAATTATTACATAGGACCTTTCAAGCATTCATGTTAGTTAATTAAAAAATACATATTGATAATTGGCGTGGTTATTATCTAGAGAATTTAGACGAGAGTCTAAAAGTACTGTTCCGAGGATTAGTCTACATGTCTTGTACTTTTAAATTCATGAAAAATAAATAAATGATTGGGAAATATTATTTTTTAGTTGGAAAATTTGAGAAAGAAAAGAAGGTTCTACATGAACTCATACTTGATTTTCACCATTACATATTGTCACATGATGCAAGAGAATCCCTCCACCTTATTAGTGCATTAGCAACCAACACAACAACACATTGGGAGGGAACAGATCCCAAAGAGATATGTGCCTGTATTCTCAAATTTTGAGTTAAATTTAAAATTTTAAATGCAATTCAATGTAATTAAAGTTTGTAAGGATCAAGGAAAGTCGACCTACTGTATTTGTACAGGTTGGGTGTAAAGTATCCTTCAATGGCTTACATCTAGGTGGATCTAGATCCAATTCATGTTATATGTTTATTAAATGTAATAAACATAGTGGTAGGTTGCTTTTATTTTGAACTGATAGCACTAGGATAATCTCGAGGGAAGGATCAAGAAGCCCTCTCATGTATAAATCAATGTAATGTATGTAAAGCAAGGTTGCTGGAAATTGAGGAATTAGAAGAGAAGAGGAGAGAAGAAAGAATTGAGACTCTATTGCAGTCTAGTCTAGTACACATTATAAAAAGACCATTCAATTTTAATACAAAAGGAAGATTTCCCTACATATGATTTCATGTGTGTGTTTTCTGGATGCATCTCAATAGTTTTTATGTGTGTGTCTGAATGCCATAGATATTTAAGTGTTCCTTTGCAGGAGTAGGTATAAATTCTCTATCTATAGTTTTATGAGTGTTTTGGTCTCTCACAATTGTGCAAGGAGTGCACCTTAGAGTTGTTAGAAAACTCTAAAAGGCCACTGCAATGAGTGTGTGAGAACTTGTTCAGGACTTTTGTAAGTAGTGTTCCATGTGGGCACCCCAAAACTGTTCTTAAACTCAAAAGGAATAGTGAAAGGTGTGCACAACAGAGTTACTGAATACTCTGAGAGCCACCGGAAGGAGTGCGTAGGTGAGTCTTTACAATCCAAAGAATCAAGAAGGAGAGAATAGTGCAAGGAGTGCACGGAACCAACATTTCATCGAAGTGTTGGAAAATATTAGGAGGAATAGCATGAGTGCCATAGGGCACAAGAAACTCTTAAAGGGGAAAAGGAACAAGTCCCTTTGAGAACCTTGAAAGAGTCAGAATCTTAGGAGAAGTAGCATTTTCTAAAACGCATGCAGATTAAGAGGAATCGACCCTGCAGAGGAGGAATTCAAAGGTTGAGCCTTTGAGAAATTGGGAAATCCTTCAATGAAAGAAAAGTTGAGGGTGCGACAGAGGTGGATCTATACAAAACATCAAATTGGTTGTGGGAACATATATGGACCATCAAATCTAGGTCCAGAGGAGGAAGCACTCAGAGGAGGAGAATAGATCCAAGACATAGGATCTGAGTGCGAGGATAAAATCCGTCAGATCTACGAAAGGTGCATGTGTTTTAACCCTCAGAGTCCTTCAGACTTTCTTATTTTAGAGATTTTTCGAGCTTGGACGCAAAGGATACAAGTTTCCCAAAGTCTAGGGGAGAGGAAGTGAATCTGGACCATCCATCAGCAAGCACACATGTCCATAAGTTAGAGTTATCTCGAAAGACCAACTATCTGGAAGAACTTGGGAGCAATTGTAAAAATTTACAAGCCCCCCAAAAGAACTAAAGGTCGGAGTAAATCGTGGACGTTTCCACTAGTGACATGTGGTGCCAGATCTCGTGGTTTAGAGACTAGGTGCTCTGAAATAATTGAGGCATCGTTGTAGGAGTGTGAAAATTCCTTGAAGATCTGAAGGCTAGAGCAAACCCTAGTCGTTGGCACGAGGAGACACGATTGTTGATAGTTTGGCATTTGAGAGTCCAGGAAAATCAAGGTGAAAAAGGATTTAAGTCGAAAACACCTCAAGTCCGGAGTTGATCTCGACCTTTGGTCGAAGAGGGACATGTGAAGAGAATATCTAACCATCGTTAGTTCGGTGTTAAGAGGTTGTAAAGGGTTGTGCTGTGAAGACACCTGAAGTCCCGAAGCCTTGATCATATCGAGGTCATCCATCCACGAGGATGTGTGGATCGCAGATCGTACCTCCAAGTCACTTCAGAGTTCAGTGCTCCGGAGGTTTTTGTGTGTTATGCTTTCATAACTCCTAAAGGCCAGAGTCCTGGAGAGGATCCTAGCCATTGATTGTTGGAGAGTGGAGGACCATCGATCTCGGAATCTTCTAAAGGTCTCCAGATTCAGGGTTCAGAGTTGTTGTAAGTTGTAGCAGTCAAAACTCCTGAAGCCCGGAGTTCTGGAGCCAATCTTGGCTGTCCATAAAATGAGGACTGTTGATCATGATCCTTTGCGAATTCAGGAATTCATAAATTCGGGAGGAAGCATAAGTGCAATGTTGAAAAGCTCTGAAGCTCGATATCTCGAAGACTATGCAGGCTGTAGATTTGGTGTAGTTTGGTTGTTCGTAGGTTCAACTTTCAAGAGGTTTGTGGTGTATTTATTTTGGAACTCCCGAAGCCCATAGCTCTGAAGTCTCAATTTCTTTGGAAAAGGGAGGATTGGCCCACGGTTTTGGCCTAGAATCAAGTGGGGGACTTTGTTGGTGTATTAAGACCCTCAAGAATTCGATTTTCCGCGTGGGTAAAAGGTAAAGTACGTGTGAAGAAGTATTTTGAGGGCTAGCAGGGGCCCACGAGCTAATCCAGCTCCTGAATTCAAATGATCCTTAGACCAAGAGGTCGTGCATGGCCCTAGGAGTGGTGGGGGTTTGCATTAAGTGGTATAAGAGCTTGATATTGTCTATAGACAACAGAAAAAGGAGGAAAATTTGTTTGATACCATCAAGTGGTATCAGAGCGCACTGAGGACAGATTGGCATTGTCTTTATAAGAAGGAAGAGTGCTCTTCATTTTTCCTAAAACTCCATCTATCATGTAACGATCAGAGATAGCATCTAATCGAAATGACGAATAGGCATTAAATCTTGCAGTATTAGTGGCGTATAATATTTCTATTGTGCGTGCAGGTGATGCAGATCCTTTGCAAGTCTTTTTCGTAGTTGATAAGACGAGTAAAGGTATGTAATATGTAGCGATGCGTTTTATAATTAGAGATTCGTGCATTTGGTATGTGATGTGAATGTGAATAATATATCTCATATATATATATGTGTTTGTGTGTGCGAACGGGTTCTCGTGTAAGGATGCAAGCATGGTTACTGTGGAGGAATTCATGTTCAAGGGCTTAAATATTACAAGGAATACCAGCAAAATGTTGGTATCCAACGTAACTCAAGCCAATGTAATGCAGATACCAGGCTTAAACACCTTGGGCATCTCCATGGATCTGATTGATTACACTACTCTTCTCGGCCTTAATCCCGCTCACAATCATCCGCGGGCCACACAAATCTTGTTGGTCATCGAGGGTACTCTCTTAGTCGGCTTCATCACCACTGGCAATAGATTGTTCAACAAAACGCTTAACAAGGGAGACGTGTTCATGTTCCCTACAGGTCTGGTGAATTTCCAACAGAATGTGGGCAGATACAACGCAGTGGCCATCGTTGCACTCAGAAGTCAGCTTCCTGGAACCCAGTAGGTCGCCAATTCCTTGTTTGGAGCCTCTCCCCACCATTGATGCCTCCCTTCTCATCAAATCTTTCATGATCTATTCCAGCCTCGTCCAACTTCTCCAAACGGAATTCTTGTCTTGACGTCTGATCATATTATTCTTTCATTCATTCATATCACGAGTCACCAATCATTCGGCTGTTATGCATCCAAATAAACAAAAAAAAACACTCTTTCCCTTGTATGTATGGTCGTGACTCGTCTATATCCAATAAAGAAAAAAGCATTTGATCAATATGGATGTGTGTTTGGTATTGTGAGATCCCTGTTATAATCATTTTCACCTTATTGTTTAACGGGCACAACCCAACCTAATATCTTATCAGTTGAATTGTTGGAGGCTAGAGCCCGACGTGTGTTTGGTATTGTGAGATCCATGTTATAATCATTTTCACCTTATTGTTTAACGGGCACAACACAACCTAATATCTTATCAGTTGAATTGTTGGAGGCTAGAGCCCTGCATGATGCATCTTCTCCAAACAAAATAAAAATCCATGACTTCCAATGGTTGACGCGTAAATACAGGATTTAAAGAGAAAGATCATAATTTGATCAGTATCGTTGTCTGATGGTATTGTGAAATTCAATGTTATAATCGTTTACTCTTTACTGTTTACCCAACACAACGTACCCTAATATCTTATCTGCTAAACAGATCGAGTTGTTCATCATGCATCTTTTATAAACAAAATAAATATCCATAACTTATAATGGTTGAGGTGTATGGACAAAACTGAGACGAATGTAAAACTACTGCATTTGTAGAGAAAATTTACGATACAAACTTCTACATGCGTTATAAAAGTTATGCAAATGTTGACTACAACTAAGATTCGTTTATTGTATGATCGACACAAAGAAAATATAAGGAATCCTCACCCTCGAATTTAATTTTCGACTCTGGCTGGCTTGGCTTCAGATCTCACATGAAGTGGTGTTAAAATACATAATCACTAGCACATCCACATGATGTGTGGATGGATAACGCCGATAGGCATGCAATTTAGTTCTACTAAAAATTAGGGTTAAGGTTTTGGTCCAGGAAAGCGTTAAAATTTAGGTTAGGGTTTTGTATTTAGAATTTTTTAATTTTTTTTTAACATTTAAAACATAACGTTAGATTTGCAGTAATTTATAATTTAAGTTTACTAAAAATTAGGGTTAAGGTTTTGGTCCAAGAAAGCCTTTAATTTAAGTTATGGTTTTGTATTAATTTTTTTTTTCTTTTTTAATCTATAGATTAAAAAATAAAAATTGAAGGGCTCAAAGAATAACGAATCTGGTCCTATAAGTGAAAGAATTTATTGCGACTTCATATGTCTATATTCTCGCATGCTGTGAATCTAAAATGTTCAATTTTGACATCCCTGTACATATATTGTGGCTCAGGGCAACCTGGCTTCGTCGTTGGTTATGAACAGGTACAACAAACTCAGGACAGTATGCCAAGAGCCGTTATGGAGACTTTTATTTAAAACTTTGTACTGGTATGATACAAAATTGATATGGGCATGATACATTACATTAATACAATTCAAAAAATTACATTCTCCACCACATACAATGCACACCATCCAAAACTGCAAAAAACAACAATAGAAGTCTCCAGCATCCAAACGAATGTTAAGTTACTTAGATCTCTGTCTCATCTTCCTGGGCTTCCTTTTGAGCCTCCTCATTCGCTTCTTCTTATTCCACAGTTATCATACAAAGCAATTTAAAAATATTATAAGTAAAAAGTATTCAGAAATAAAAAAACAACCAAATTAGAGCTGGATATATCCCTTACATAATGTAAATCACAATGAATCGCAGATTTACAGGCCATGGGATGGGAGAATAAATATGCCGGTTACGGGCTTCTATGGAACAAGAGACAACTGCAGTCTACAATGCAGGCCTTTCAAGATTTGTTACAGTAGAGTCTGGGTAGATTTAGCATGTGGTCTGGGTATGCGTACCGTTGCGTTAACTACCATGCGTCCACTGCGTTAACTACCATGCTTCCAACTATGACTGCCTCAACCGAAAGTGTCCAACTATCACTGCCTTAGCCGAAATGCATCGGCATGGTAACGCTTGATATAAAAAAAATATGTGGTCACTGCTCAAAATATGTGGTCACTGCTCTTGAATTAATGTATATTCATGTGTATATGAAATTATTGGTATTGATGCATCCAACTACCACTGTCTGGTAACGATTGATATCCCCGAAAAAACATGGCCACTGCTCTATCTATTAATCCTGTTAAACAATTGAACGTGGAAATGAACATTCTATACAGATTGATTAATCCTTAATTAGTTAAATGTGGCAATGAGTGGTTAGTGTAGTAATTTCTTAAACATATTAAGTAAATGTGAAAAAATAAACAAGGAAACAAATACATTCATAAATGCAAGGAAGTTATTAACATTAAATCTTATTCATTGATTTGAGTGTAAGACTAAGAATATTCCAACATCATTAATTTTTAACGATCAGATTAAAATTTGTAATTAAAAGACTAATTAAACCATCAATTCCCATAAGGGAACCCCTATCAGCGTAATTATAAGAATTTGGAAAAAGAACCCATCAAAGGATAATTATCGAGGGTTTGTAGGGTGTGCTCTGCAAGTGTTGGAAATTATTGGTGGCATCATCACATCGTCTCTCATTTCGTCTGCATCGCTTCTGCCACTGTCTCTACCAGCGTCACTTGAACTGATTGGTGGCAATAAAAAAGGGAGTAAGCTAAGCATTCGACCTTCTGGCTTTCCCTCCATCGTCAACTGAAATATTTGGCGTTTCTCCAAAATATGTTAGTCGTTGTGTTTCTGTTTCCCCCACTTTTTCCCCTCGCATATCACGTTCAAATTCTCTCACCCGTGTGTTGTGGACTCCTCTATTACCTCCTCCGTTGTTTCCTGCCACTGTCTCTACCAGCGTCACTTGAACTGATTGGTGGCAATAAAAAAGGGAGTAAGCTAAGCATTTGACCTTCTGGCTTTCCCTCCATCGTCAACTAAAATATTTGGCATTTCTCCAAAATATGTTAGTCGTTGTGTTTCTGTTTACCCCACTTTTTCCCCTCGCATATCACGTTCAAATTCTCTCGCCCGTGTGTTGTGGACTCCTCTATTACCTTTTCCATTGTTTTCTGCCACTCTCTCTACTAGCGTCACTTGAACTGATTGGTGGCAATAAAAAAGGGAGTAAGCTAAGCATTCGACCTTCTGGCTTTCCCTCCATCGTCAACTGAAATATTTGGTGGTTCCTTACATTGCTAAAGTCCTTATCCCGACTCTCTGCGGATTTCTGACACCTGTCCCCCCAAACGGACGACTCAGATTATGTGTCGGGGTTTTTACTATGGACTTACCCAATCTCCTGTCCACGGGAATGCCGATATCTTAATGCGCCAAAGTACCGACGGGTGCTCGATCTCCACCACGTGCCCCAACCTCATGGATGGTTCAGATCACTCTGGTGTTTCGAGACTTGAAGTGTCTCGATTTTCTCCACCTTGAGAATCCCGATTTCCCGATGACTGTTATCCCGATGGCTACACCATCGTCGAGATTTTTCCCCCTGTCCACGAAGGTAAACCTCATGCAGCTCCTATCCAATATGACGGCTGATAGGAAATTTGCTCCAGATGTGATGGCCCAGACCCGTTCTCCTTGATGCTCCTCCAGAGGCTAATCTCCGAGCATCTTCTCCCGATCCAACGGCTGACAGGATTTCTATGTGAACATCCAACGGTCCACAATCTCCTAGGCTTGCACCTGGAAACCAAGCCATAACCTCCTCGCTTCTTTGCCAGATCTGACGATTGACGAGATTTTTCTCCCAGATCTGACGGTTGTTGTTGCTCCCTCCTGAGCTCCTGCACTTTCTTCCGAGACTTGGAAGAATTTCCAATTCTGAAAGGCAGCAGCCTTTGCCTCCCTTCTCCTCTGCGACCTCCTCACTTTGAGTCCTTAACTGCGCGTGAAAAACGTTGTTCCTCTTGAGCTTCTCCTGTGACTTCGATCTCCAAGGAAACTCTATTCTTTCTTTCCTTTCTCCTTCAGATGGAGAATATGGACACTCTCTTGGCTATCCTTCACTCAAGAAACCTCTTGCTGATCCTTCTGGGTATTCAGTAACCCAGTGAAGATCTCTCAATGGATTCTTCTTCTAAGTTCCCGAACTCAAAGAGTTCTCCTCACTTCTGTGCCTATCTACACACTTCCTCGACGCCCTCCTGACAGAGTACCTTCTCCACAGAACGTTTAGTAGTTCCGTGTTCTTCTCCAGTGCACCTATGCACTCGCTCGATGCCCCCCTGGCAGAGCTTCACAGAATCCTTAGTGATTCTGGTCCTTCTCTGAACTTCTCAACAGAAGTCTTCCTCTGTGCACTCCTTGCACTAGTTCAATGCCCACCTAGCAGGGCTTCACAGAATCCTTAGTGATTCTGTCTGCAACTGTGTCTTCTCCCACACAACCTCGCCTCCAATTTATTTAGCAACCTTGAGGTCTTCCTCTCAAGCTGTTGACTTCATCTTCTATGCCACAACATGTCTCTGTCTAACTCCACAGAGTTCAGAAGTGCATCCTTTGTGCACCGGTATTCAGAGTCCGCAACACTCTGTCATGCCCTCCTGACATGAAACCTCAAAGACCTCTCAAGCCTGAAACCAAACAACTCGTGCATAATGCATTAACATAACATACATCTACAACATACATAAAGAACACACACAGGCACTCATTTAACACACAGTAATGTAGGAAAAACTGCTTCTGTTTATATTAAAATAAAAAATTCCTGTAATTACAAGGTGATCTTGAGCTCTCTCTCTGGCTCTTCAACTCAACCTCTTTGCACTTCACTCTTCACTCTTCACTCTTTATTCCACTAACTAACTCAAAATGAGATGTGAAAATCTCTTTTATCTGAGGGGGCTCTTTGAGCGCTTCCCTCCAGATTCACCTACCCTATTCAATTACATTGAATGGGTTGTCTAGTCCAGAATCGGATCTAGATCTCAGCCATTACACACGTTAAAGGTAGATCTACTCTATGCCTGCACAAAGGCACGGCTTCCTGGCTCAACAGCCTAAGCATTTAAATTACATTGAATTCAAATTTAGATGAGGCTGCGCCTCTCTTTTAGCGTGCCATTTGAATTCGCTGGCGTGGCTGGCTGGCTGACATGGAGGGATGCTCCTGCATCAAACTCCTCAGCTACAAAATAATGAGCTCCTGCTCATGCGCTTCCCCTCTCAGCTATTGGAAATCCTCCTGGATCCCAAACAAACATCTGGAGCTTCCCATCTGCTCCATTCTGTTGTTTTTGCTATTGCTTCTACTGCGTTGTTGTTGCTGCTTCTGTTGTGCTGCTGTTGCTGCTTGTCTTATGCTCAGCTACTCCCTGCTGGCAGTCTCTACTGATCCCAACATCATCTTTCTGATCTCTTCTATTACTTCATCCAGCTGCTTCAATGGCCAGCCCTGTTCTTACAGTCTCCTCAACTGCAAAAATTTTTGGCACATGAGTAGATCATCATGATCTCCCATGCCTCCTTCATCAGTTTCCAACTTTACTTGTTGGATGTGCACACCCTGCACTTTCACCCTTTCTTCCAGGGCTTCAAATTGTTCATACATATCAGCAAAGAAAATGTTGTATGCCCCTTCTTCTTCTACTGCAAACTCCCCTGTTGCAGTCTTTTCAGTCCACCGGCTGAAAATACTGAGCCATTCCTCAGAATGCTCATCATCCTCTTTGTTTGCTTCTCCTGTTGTTAGCTTCAATGCTACAACTTCCTCAGCTTCTTGGCTGAAGTCATTGATCCATTCCTCAGAATTCTCTCTCTTTTCCTTATTGGGCAACTTCCAAAACCTGCTCCAATTCTTCTTCTTTTCTGATAGTCATCGTCAGCTGTGACTGTTCTTCTACTGTTGCTACATCTGCAACACAAATTTTTACCTCCTCCTAGGAAAATGGTAGGAATACGCCAATTCCCCCAATCATCATAATATTATCGTGATCTTCCTTTGTCAGCAACACTTGTTGATCCCTTTCTGAGCTCACCTGCTCTATCAGCTCCTCTGGATGATTCTGACTCATTCGCTCATCCCTGCCCACCTGGAAATATGGGATGCTTTTGCTACTCTCCTAACAGTCTTCGAGATCCCACAATGATCTCATTCCATTGCCCTCCTCACAAGTTGAAATTCCCTGGCTGTCCTCCTGACAGTCCGTGAGACCCCGTAACGATCTCATCCTGTTGCCCACCTAGAAATTTGGAATTTCATCTCCGCCCTCCTGGCAGTTATTGAGATCCTCAACTGATCTCATTTCATTCTCAAAATCATCAAGGCTTCTCCCAGTCTCTGGTTCACATACCTCAACCGTTCTATTAATAGCCTTCGCTGTCTTCTGACCATCAACTCCTTGACTGGCCATTTTACTTTTGGCTTCCTTCATGGGCCATTTATACACCCATCTCAGCTTGGTTTTCTGTTGCATCTTCAATGCAAGATTTTCTATTTCTTTCTTTATATCAGCAAGCTCTTCATTTATATCTTCTTGCCTCCATAGCTCTTTCCTCCCAACATACCTACGGCCTTCAGTAGCCATGTTGCTGCCTCTGTTTTCCTTCTTGGCAAATCTGCTACTGTCACTCTACACTAAGAGTTCTACCAGCTTCATCATCCTACAGTCTCCCTAACTGTCTTCCGGACTGTTTCCTTCTTGCAAAAAAAAATCCTTACAGAGTCTCCAGCAACTCTGTCTTCCCCTTGCCTCTCTTGCCTGAAATATACAGACAAGAACAAGACTCTGATACCCCCTGATGTGTATCAGAGTTCTCTTTACCTCTTCCTTCCTCTTCCTGCCTGAGATATACAGAAAGGAATCAAGGCTCTGATACCACCCGACGCTAGGAAAAATCCACCCTTTCCTACAACTCCTCGTCCGCTCACAGGATCGTTCAAAACCCCTTTTCACCGAGCTGAAGCGGCTCCTTGGATTCCCTCGGGAATCACTGAGAAAAATCTGACCCAAAGGTCTTCTCTTTCCCTGACTCGGCCTTTGCACTGGACCGTGAACAAATTCCTCATAGGAATCTGAATATTGGGCTTCGGGGTTTCGTCCCTCTCGAAGTCAAGAGTTCCAACACTCTCGAATTCCCAATCACCGATGAGCTCTATGCCGACCTTAGCCCCTCCTGGCTATACCTTCCATATGCCCGCTTTCTATAAGACCATAGCCTTATCCTCCTATCAGGGTTTTTGGTTTCACGATGTTGAAATGCACAAAACCTTCGCTCATGGGATCCGTGATCCTCCGATCCCCGATGCACCTTCACCTAGCTAGCCTCTGGGCTAGACTCTTGGTCCATGTGACCAGTTTCCCTATGACCGTGACCTTACCTCTTGTCAGGGTTCAGGGTTTCCAATGCTAAAGTGCATAAGTCCACAGGATTCTCGATCCCTCTAATCCCGACACTCTGGTTTGTTGATAGCTGGCCCCTCATGATGGCACTGTCCTCCTTCTCTGATGCACTGACAGCTGGCTCCCACAGTGGCTCCTTATTTCCTTCCCGTCGTGCTGACAGATGGCTTCCACTCGTTGGGGTTTCGGCCTTCGTGGTTCCAAAATGCGCAAACACTTTGTCACCAGGATCCCCGATATCCCGATGACCCAAACGTCGATCAACAACTTCCTGTCGGGACTTTTCTCGATGGCGCCAATTTCTTCCATGCGTCCCCTCTGATGAATGTTCCAGATTTCTTTGGGGTTTCGAGACTTGTGATGTCCCAGTTCTTTCGACCTCAGGAACCCCGATTTCCCGATGGCCAATATCCCGACTCTCTGTGGATTACTAGCACCTATCCCCCCAAACGGACGGCTCAGATTATGTGTTGGGGTTTCACTATGGACTTACCCGATCTCCTGTCCACAGGAATGTCGATATCCCGATGCGCCAAAGTACCGACGAGCGCTCGATCTCCACCACATGCCCGAACCTGATGGATGGTTCAGATCACTTCGATGTTTCGAGACTTGAAGTGTCTCGATTTTCTACACCTCGAGAATCTCGATTTCCTTACGACTACTATCCCAATGGCTACACCCTCGTTGGGACTTTTCCCCCTATCCATGAAGGTAAACCTTGTGCATCTCCTATCCAATCTGACGGCTGACGGGAAATTTGCTCTAGATCTGATGGCCCAGATCCGTTCTCCTTGACGCTCCTCTAGAGGCTAAACTCCGAGCATCTTCTCCCGATCCAATGGCTGATGGGATTTCTATGTCAACATCCGACGGTCCACAATCTCTTGGGCTTACACCTGGAAACCCAACCATAACCCCCTTGCTTCTTTGCCATATCTAATGGGTGACAGGATTTTTCTCCCAGATCTGACGGGTGTTGTTGCTCCCTCCTGAGCTCTTTCACTTTCTTCCGAGACTTGGAAGAATTTCGAATTCTCAAAGGCCTCAGCCTTTGCCTCCCTTCTCCTCTATGAACTCCTCACTCTGAGTCCTTAACTGCATGTGAAAAACACTGTTCCTCCTGAGCTTCTCCTGTGACTTCGATCTCCAAGGAAACTCCTTTCTTTCTTTCCTTTCTCCTTCAGATGGAGAATATGGACACTCTCTTGGCTATCCTTCACTCAAGCAACCTCTTGTTGAGCCTTCTGGGTATTCAGTAACCCAACAAAGATCTCTCAATGGATTCTTCTTCTAAGTTCCCGAACTCAAAGAGTTCTCCTCACTTCTGTGCCTATTTGCACACTTCCTTGAGGCCCTCCTGGTGGAGTACCTTCTCCATAGAACGTTTAGCAGTTCTGTGTTCTTCTCCAGTGCACCTATGCACTCGCTTGATGCCCTCCTAGCAGAGCTTCACATAATCCTCAGTGATTCTGGTCCTTCTCTAAACTTCTCAACAAAAGTCTTCCTCTGTGCACTCCTTGCACTAGCTCAATGCCCACCTGGCAGGGATTCACAAAATCCTCAGTGATTCTGTCTGCAACTGTGTCTTCTCTCACATAGCCTCGCCTCCAAGGTATTTAGAAACCTTGAGGTCTTCCTCTCGAGATATTGACTTTAGCTTCTGTACCGTAGCACGTCTTTGTCTGACTCCGCAGAGTTTAGAAGTGCATCCTCTATGCACCGGTATTCAGAGTCCATAGCACTTTGTCATGCCCTCCTGACATGAAACCTCAAAGACCTCTCAAGACTAAAACCAAACAACTCCTACAGAATGCATTAACATAACATACATCTACAACATACATAAAGAGCACACACAGGCACTCATTTAACACACAGTAATGCAGGAAAAACTACTTTTGTTTATATTAATATGGCAAATGCTTGTAATTACAAGGTGTTCTTGAGCTCTCCCTCTAGCTCTTCAACTCAACCTCTCTGCACTTCACTCTTCACTCTTCACTCTTTACTCCACTAACTAACTCAAAATGAGATCTGAAAATGTCTTTTATCTGAGGGGGCTCTTTGAGCGCTTCCCTCCAGATTCACCTACCCTATTCAATTACATTGAATGGGTTGTCTAGTCCATAATCAGATCTAGATCTCAGCCATTACACACATTAAAGGCCGATCTACTCTATGGCTACACAAAGGCATGACTTCCTGTCTCAACAGCCTAAGCATTTAAATTACATTGAATTCAAATTTAGATGAGGCTGTGCCTCTCTTTTAGCGTGCGATTTGAATTCGTTGGTGTGGCTGGCTGGCTGGTTGGCTGACATGGAAAGAAGCTCCTACATCAACTATCCTTCTCCCATTTTTTATAAGTTAATGGATGGTTCTCAATGTCTTTATCAATGGAAATTTCAGTATTGATATATTTCTTCTCACTGGGTTCAAGGATACTCATACTATTGGTGTCCTTTTTTTCATTTTTATATATGGCTTTGAACTTCTTATCATGCTTTTATTTAGTTGTAGGTTCCTCCTTAATGGTGTTATTTTGGGGTTTTTGTGGACATATTGATTGATGTGTTTAAGGGTTCCTCCATTATCTACATAATTGTTGACCTTAAGTCCTATAGGAAGACCATCATGTTGAGTAGACCCTTGGTTATTATTATCTCACAAAAATCTCATTAATTTCTCGAATTCCTCTTTGTTTATCTCCCTAAAAAGTGGAACAATATCGACGTTAATTTTTTTTTTTAAATAAGTATCAACAAGAAAACACAAAAATTGAGATTCAGGATATGAAAAATGAACAACCTAAATTGTCAGAGGGAGAACACTGCAATTAAAAAGGGATTTTTATTTTGAGTGCTGCTAAGATAATTATTAATACATCCAGAGACTACAATGTAAACATGAAATAAATACTCAAATGTAACATATTTACATTGAAAGGGCTTATAGAAGCCTTCAGAACTAGAAGATACATACATGATCCCGGTGCATCATCGAGATGTAATCAATGGGAAAGTGCAGTAGCCTTACTAAGAGTGCGAGTTCAAAGGAAAATTTTCAAGAATAGGGACATTTCTACAATTGAAGCGGCCTACATAAGTCTCCATGTTAAAGATTTAATTAAACGAGTAATCAGTGAACAAACACAAAAAGTGTTTTTTGATAAGATTTATAACATGCATCATCAATACACAAAAAAAATACAAAGTGAGCATGACATATACTCAAACATAGAAATTTTATAATTGAAGAACCTAAATCATAATTACGCATCGGGAAAGTGTCGCTAGCCTTAGAGAAATTGCCACTAGATTTATGGAAAGTGCAAGTTGTAAGGAAAATTTTAAACAACACATTTGACTATTGAACAAACTGGAAGTCTTGAGAACTAGACATGTCACAGTGCATCATCCAATAGCTTTAGTAAAGCATGCTAGTTGGAAAAAAAAATTGAAGGGGAAACACATTTTAAAGTAGAATGACATTTTTAGAAAAATAAATCTTGATAAATCTTGTTTCTTCCCAAGTTTCATACAAACAGTGTATGGATCAGTTAACCTTGAACCCTCGCACACTCAAAGAAATGGTGGGATGAAAAATTGAAATGAGTTATATCAAGAAGGTGTTGAATTGTCGTGTCTGAAGGATGGGCTAGGCCAATTTTGGTCCCTGCAAACACAAGAGAGTGAGAATATAAGATTTAAGAGTCCAAAATGATAGGAATTTCATACCAATCCCCAGTATGTTCATCAATCTATTGGGTTCCTTTTTCCACTCGAGTGAGAAAAAAGTTGACCCTTAACTCCCTTGTTGAACCAACAAGATAAGACATAAATGATTAGTATATTAGTGAATACACAAGATAATAAAGAATGAAAGAAATAACCAAGAAATGAAAGAAAACTAAGAACATGAAAATTCTTAGATATGCATGAAATTAACATAAGAGATAACTACCCAAATGGCAAGTGATCTTTGAATTGAAAACACCAAAGGAGAAAAGTGGGACTATGGATCCCCTATTCCTCTTTTGGAGGGATCTTGAGTCACCCAAAAAAAGACCTTGACTCTCCTATATAACAATGTTGAAGAAATTCTTGGTCAAGGTTCTGAAGAGGTGAGAATATTACCAAATGATATGATTTCTCAATAGGATCTTAAGAGAATAAATGTCTTCTCGAAGAGCGAATGGGACCATAGCATAACAACACAATGAATTCCTTCCTTTTTAGGATAGGATGGCCATGTATTTATAGGACCATATAAATATATTTCATAACATGTTCCAAGTGTGAATGCGAGGACTTTAGAGGTACATCCCATCCTTTCAGTCATCCCAAGGAAACAATTTGGGTTGATCTTGGGTCCTGTTCTTATTCACTTCAACCTAGAAGTGGTTGAAGCTAAACCAAATTCATAAATGTGTCCTGTTGGTGTTCACATGGGTCGAATCAGAGACAGTTGTGCAGGCCATGTAGAGTGCATGTTTGGAATTTTTCTTATCCATGCAGATGTGTATGTGCTAACTGTGGTGGAAATGCACCAAAAATTATGGCTCTTTTTATATACTTTTTTCATCTCGCTAAAGTAGGATCTATAAATTATGGAAGTATGTTGTGTTCATGTTGATATTTTCTTTTACCATTGTCTGTATTTCTTGTGAGAAATGTTTTGGTGATAAAAACGGGTAGAGAAAAAGATAGGCCGAGATTGAGATGGAAAGAGAAGGAGGGTGTAGAGAGATAGGGAGGAGGGAGAGAAGTGGATGATGGAGAGAGTAAACAAGAGTATAAGAGGGGTTGAGATTGACATAAATAGGGAGAGGGAGGTAGAACTAGGGGCAAAGATAAGGAGGTGCGGATGGAGAGAGAAATAGGGGTAGAGAGAGAGAGAGAGACTAACAACAAGAATAAAGAGAAAAAGGTAGTAGATGTATAAGATAAAGAGAGAAGGGATAGTGGGAGGGAGGGGAGAGAGAGATATGGGGAGGTAGAGAGAGAATGTGTGAGTGTAAGAGGGGGAGAGAGAAATAAAGAGACATTGGTCGGACAA
>JZKD02S2070903.1:233951-246113 GCA_000966675.3 Picea glauca | reverse complement strand
TGGGAGGGGCAGATAAAGAGAGAGAGAGAGTAAGAGGGGGGGATAAAGAGGAAGTGGGTGTGAGATTCTAAGGCAAGTCAAGGAAAGTTCCAGGTCTGGGTCTTTTCATGTCTTTTTATGTCTAAGTCTTTCCATGTCTAGATATTACCATGTATAGGAGTGTGAGGGAGAGAAATGGAGATAGACATGGGGCTAGAGAAGGAGAGGAAGAGGGAGACAGAGAGGGTGGGTATATGTAGGAGAGAGAGAGAAAGAGGGAAGAGGGAATGACAAACAAAAAATAACATATAAGTGTGTGTGTGTGTTCTCTTAGGAACACTTTCATGTTTCTATAGTGTGTGAGTGTTCCTAGAGTGCTTGCAAAGTCTTAAGAATGCATGCTCATTCTTTTGAATTCAATTTTTTGGGCGGGATTGACAATTTGTATGCTGACTTGGTTGCCTTGGATTTAGGTTTGGGAGGACAAACCTAGTGGTTCGGTCTACAAATTGATAAAAACCTCCATTTTTATGAATACATCTTTATTTCTCTGTCTTTGATGTTATTTTTCTATAGGATAAACAATTTAATTGTTGAAGAAACTAAAAACATAGATAGAGTTGGATATGCATATTTCAAATATATTCTACTTTTTTTAAATCCATATTGTTTACTATTTTTAATCTATTTTTGTCTTCGCATATATCAAAATCCTAGTATACACACCTCTCTTATTTCTGCTATAAATTTTTGTCAGCTTAACCATTTCTCGAATGAGTTATATGCAACACTAAAGGAGACTAATATTTATGATTTAGAAAAAAAAATTGTTTTGATCATGTTAAGACCCTCTTATCCTTCACAAACAAAAAACATTGTAATTTCAGAGATATATTGACTTTAACAATTATATATATATATATATTCCAAAAAATACACCAGACAAGAAAAAAGGGTTCTCTACAAGTATACAATTTTTTGGAACGAAATTCCATTGTTAAGGTATTCAACACCTGCACAAACAAAACCATATACCTTATATTTTGTTGGAAAAATAAGATACCATTATTAGAGAAAATTAAATTTGATATAACTATTCATAATTTCTATGAATAAAAATTATATATTTGAAAAGCTAATTTAATTTCCTACATTTCATCTTCTTACACCCTATTCAAATTCATTGTAAAAGTACCTTGCATAATCCCTCCAAGTTAAAAGATTGTTGTTTTTCCATATTTGTAATGCCACTAACACATCATGAGAGACCATCATTAACTGACACTAACTCGAATACAATATATTTATTAAATGCTTGAGATTTACATGTTAATATTTAAAGTTTGAAAGTATTTCATTTTTACTTATCTTATATTTTATTTAATATATATCTAATAAAATAGAATTAAGATGTCCTTCAAAACTAAAGAAACTATATGTGTTTCTCTCTTTATTTAAATCATTAAAAATATTTTATTTTACCCACTTATATAAATGAATGGGAGAGTTATCTATCTCACCCATAGATTTTTTTATTAACCTAAAAAAATTAAAATTTTCATAAAACACCTTAACATTATTCCTTAATTTGAAAGATCTAAAAAACAATACACCCGAGCACTATAACTTCACTAAACACTATCATACTAAAAAGGAAGCTTCATCCCTCCACGTTATACATCATTATAAATATTTGTACATCATATACATGGGAGCATATACCTCATATACAACACGCATTCTAAAGTTAACATCACACATGGGTTAAAGTTCACATTATAATACTCATATACATCAACATACAATTCCATCACAACCAACTATATCTCTTTTCTTAAATCCCTCGAGATTTAGTAATACATATTTATCCTCTAGAGAATATGGGTCAATTGACATAATTATTCCTACATTTACCCTAACAAGTCTCGAAGTATATTTGTATCCTTGAACTTACACTAGCATCTTTAAGTACACGAGTAAGAGTTCACAAACCAATCCATTCTACACCATCCATTTGAAATTGAATTTCAAACTATTGTTTGAAGGGGAAACACCATCCATTTAAAACTAAATATTAAAAAGTTATAAGCAGTCTCATACACCAAATTTAATATGTTAGCTCGGTTGTGATCTTAAAAATAGATTATTATTAATTTATTTCATTTATATATATATATATATATATATCCCATGACAAAAATATATCTACTTCATACGGTAAACAAATAAACTAAAATAGAAATTGATCAAATCCTCGTTAAATAAAACATCCGCGTGGGTGAAAACATACGATGAATTCCCACCATAAAAAAACACAACTAAAATCGAAATTGATCTTTCACTTAGTACTTGAGTAAGTTTTTAAGTTAGACTTCTGAGCGATGGAGAAGAACTTCTAGCGTAAGACAACTAGAGAGCACCGTCTGGGGAGCAATGGAGTCGAACGACACTGGGTGGGAATTTTTTCAAATTAGTTGCAGTGCCTCCAGTTACTCGGGCTGTGCTGACTGATTGGCTGGTTACTTTACATCCCTTTGTTTTTGTTTTGCTACTGCTGTAGGGGTTGGGGCCGCTTCGGCTTAACATAATTTATCTTGTCAAACTAAGCTCCTTTTGATTTCTAGCTCGCTTTCTTTTTCGCTTCACTATTCCCGAGTTGGTGGGATAGACCTCTTTTTTCTGGATTTGCTTCTTGGAGGGTTGGTCTCTTGGGTTGTAGTATCTTTCTTTGGACTGAGAGAGGCCCTACTATCTTCTCTGATCCTGAGGGGTACTCCCCTTTTGGCGTTTTAATTAAACTTAGAGGTTCAGTCTCAGGAGTTTTCGGTTATTTTGTTTCTTTTGTTTGAACTGAAGGCTTGTCAATTTCTACAATGACAGTTAATGTAAAGTTTCCGGTGGACCCAATGGACAGTTTCTTTAATATTTTGGATGGTAAGGTCGAGACCCTTATGAATCCAGATGATGAGGAAAAATGGAGGCGTATGGGACTTTTTGACAAAGTGGACGAATTGCAAAAAGGTCCCTTGGGATTAGCTCCTTCTTTAAGCATTCCTTCTCATGTTGTTGAGTCTTATCTACCTCCCTTAGAAGATATCAGGGTTAAGCCTTCATTTACTATTAAGCCTGGATCTTCAGACCTTATTTCTGCTCCTCTTGGATTTAGGGATACTGAAGCCAAGGGACACTCTATCTCATTTCATCGTAAGGAGTCGAAATCCTGCAAGAAGGCTAAATGCCTAGTTTTAGGAAGTGATGTGGGGTTAGAGGACACTTGCAGAATGGCTCTCTGCTCTTTAGTAGGCCATGTATCTTACAAATCTTTGAGTAAAGGATCGCTTGAAGACTGGATAAAACATTAGCGGGTGTCGATCTTGGGTTACTTCCCTGAGATTACTTACTTGACCAAAGGATGGTTGGGTATTATGTGAAACACCCCGGAGGATGCTACTCTCCTTCTGAGCTCGCTTTGGGTGTTCATGGGAAGTAGCCTTATGTTAAAATGCTAGAGAATAGCCTTCAATCTAGATTAAGATTACTTTCATCTCAGACACCTCTTGGTGCTTCTTTCGGGCCTCCAGTTGTTTTTGTTCATTGAAGGTTCTTTAAAGGCTATTGGAGATACACTAGGGCATTTTATTGCTCACGATACCAAGTTACATAACTGCTCACAGCGGAAGATGGGGAGGGCTCTTGTGGAAATTGACATCTACCATGGTTTGTCAGAAACCATAGAGATAAAGTGGATAGGGTGAAGGATAACATGGTCTTTGGATTACCTTGGAGTGCCCTTTAGATGTAATTGTTGTCGCCTTACAGGTCACCTTCAAAGGTACTATAAGGGGAGATTTTTGAAATACTTTACTGAAGAGTCTGAACTTCTGAAGAGTCCCCTAGATTATATAGAAGATGATCCTTCTTTGATATTCATGAATGATTCCTCCAAAGTCTCTTCAGGGATGTAGCTTGACCTTGAAGGAAGACTTTTTGGTAAGCTACAAGCAGTGAGCCCTCTTTTATTTAAGTCCCTGTCATGTAAGGAAAAGTTGGCTATCAACTCCTTGGGTTGGATCATAAGAAACACTCTGTCGAAAGCTCCTCTTCCAGAATCGGGTCTCCCCTCTATTGAGCCCTCTCTTTTGCAACCTATCCTCTCTTCAACTCCTAAATCCTCCACCGATGCCCTTCTTTCTCCTTTATCTGTCTTGACTATTCTGGTTTTAGCTTTGAAGCCATCCCTCTCTCACTCTCTGAGTATCGACCTCGTTAACCCCCCTAACCAAGAGCCTTTGAGGTATCCCCCTCTTCCACACTCACAACTAACTCCGACAACAACATTACAACCATCTTCTTCGAGATCTTCAAGGTCTTCCCCTCAAAACTGGTTGGAGAATGTTTCACTTTCCTGAGAACATGATGAGAGGCAATAGTCTATCAGGCATCTGCAAATTTTCTCTCATTTATCTGGTCTGTTACCTTCCTCTCCTAATCGTGCTGTCCTTTCTAACTAGTTATCGGTTCCCTCCTTGGAAGCTATGGGTATTTCCAACTTGAGTTTTTAGGATTTAGAGAGACAGAGGAGAGTGATTCCAATCACTTTGTTGTTCTGGACTCGCTCCTTCCTTGTTTAACTCAGCTCTGTAACACTGAGAAACTTCCCATTTACCGAGGAAAGAAAGCAGTGGAAACTTTAGTGGAGATTGGCTCATCTTTCTCTCAATCTGAGAATGGAAGTAAGGCTTTTACTTGGTCTTGTGGGTTATCCACTGAACACTTAGCTACAAAAATGACAAGTGCTCGTAAGAAAAAAGAAAGCTCTAGTGCGACCATAGCAGGCAGTAATCCTTCTTCCCAAGATATTGGGGCCCTTAGAGCATTGAAGGCCCTGGCAAGGGCCAAGTGATGTTATTACTCTCATTGAATATAAGAGGGATTGGAGGCTCCCTCAAAGTGGCCTCGGTTCATAGACTACTGGATCATACCAAACCAAGCATAGTTTTCCTTCAAGAGACTCTTACGGATGAAAAAAAAGTGAGAGATTTTGTGTTCCAACTTTGTCCTTCTTGGGCTGCATCTGCAGTCAACTCTTTAGGCACTTCGGGAGGGTTACTGGTCACTTGGGATCCAGATGCCTTTGATTTGATTCCATTTTTTATTGTTGGAGGTATTTTGCTAATAGGAAGATGCATCCATTCAAGGAAGGATTTAGCACTCCTAAATGTCTATGGGCCTTGCAAATATTGGAAATGTTTTTGGAATTATGTTAGAAACAACGACATTATCTCTACCCCAAACTTAATCGTAGCTGGAGAATTGAACTTCATCCTGTCCTCAGATGAAAAATGCAGGGGATCCTTCGTTCCAGGTTCAAATGAGTTTTATTTCAAAGAATTATTATCCTCCTTGAAGCTAGTGGATCTCAAACCAACTAAGTTGGTCCCTACCTAGCATAATGGTCGTGTCGGTCTATCGGTTGTTGCTCGAAGGCTGGATAGAGTTTTAGTTTATGAAGGATCCTTATCTACTTTAGCCCTGTCAAGAACTTGGGTGGAATACCCTTTCATTTCTGACCATGCTCTTGTTCTTTTCTAGCTGGAGAAGATGCCCCTTTAGAGAGCATTTTCCTTTAAGTTGAATTCTCAATGGTTGCAGAGTACCGATTACATTAATCTGGTGCACACTTTATGGAAAGACCCCCATTTTTTGGTGGAGGGTAACCAACAGCTTCGAATCGTTTGGAATATAAAAGAACTCAAGGTTCAAACTAAATGCTAGATTAAAGAGGTTAAGATTCGAGAAAAATTACAAATGGACAATTGGGAATCAGATATTGAGCAGCCGATTATAAAATATGTTAGTGGTCCCTTTTCACTGGAGGATGAAAGGTCTTTCATTGAGTTGGAAACAAACATAAACAAATTTCTAAGTGGAGAGGAGGAGGTTTGAATAATCCGTAGCAGGATAACCTGGATTAATAGTGGTGATGCTAACACAAAGTTTTTTCACAACATGGCTAGCCATAATAGGAACCAAAATCATGTGTGGGAACTTGTCTCAGTTAATGGATAAACTATTAGTGGGAAGCAGGCGATTAAAGAGGAGGTGGTTCGTTATTTTAAAAATTTTTACAAAGCAAAAGAGAATACAAATGTTTTGGAGCTTGTTAGACTGTCCAACCTTTACCCCAAGATGGTGACTGAGGACAAAGTAGATATACTTTATAATCTTGTTACTTTGGAGGAATTAAAATCTACTCTAGAAAATTTTTAAAAAGAAAGAAGCCCCGTGCCTGACGGTTGGACAACAGAGCTGTTCATATTTTTATTTGATCTTATGGGCGAGGATCTTCTCGAGATAGTGGAAGACTCAAGGAAAAAAGGTCAACTCTATGGAGGTCTCAACTCAAATTTTCTAGCCCTTATTTCGAAGGTATGTAAGTCGGGATCCTTCAAGGACTTTAGACCAATTTCCTTATGCAATCTCATTTATAAATTAATCTCAAATATCATTGCAAACCGGATAAAGCTGATTCTATATAAGTTTCATTCTTCTGAACAACTGGGGTTTTTAAAGGAGACAAGGATTCAAGATGCCATTGGCTTGGACCATGAAACTATCCATAGCATAAAGAAAAAGAAAATCAAATCTTTGATCCTGAAATTAGATCTTAAAAAAGCTTATGACAGCGTTGATTGGGAGTTCCTAAGCGTGATTTTACTCATGGTTGGCTTCGGGGTAAAGCTTACAAATTGGATAATGTGTTGCGTTTCTAGTGCTAGCTTTGTTGTTTTAATCAATGGAGAGGTGATGGGATACTTTAAAAACTAGAGAGGAATTTGTCAGGGATGCCCACTATCCCCATATATGTTCTTATTGATTATGGAATGGCTTAGTCTGTTGTTGTCTAGAGGTAGCATTGATCATAGCATTTTCGGGATTAAGGTAACAAATATTTTGAAAATTATTAATCTAATGTTTGTTGATGATGTTCTGGTTATGTCCAAGGTAGACCCATTAGAGTGGAGACATATTATTGACATTCTACAAACTTTTTGTGGAGTTTCCGGCATTTGCATAAATTCCTCCAAAACAACAGCCCATTATTGGGGACTTGAAGACCAGGAGCTAACTCAACTAAAAACTATTTTACCTTTTACCTTTTCTTATTTAAACTCTATCTTGAAGTATTTAGGTTACCATATCAAGCCTAAAGCTTAAAAAGAGGAATATTAGGCATGGTTGGTGGAAAATATAGAAAAGAAGATAGGCCTTTGGTGCAGCTAATGGCTTTCAATCAAAGGCAAGTTAATCTTGGTAAAATCCATGTTAGAGAGCCAATCCGTCTACTGGATGTCGATGGATTTGATTCTAAAAGATGTTTTAAATCGAATTAGGAAATCCATGTTTTAATTCCTATTGAGTGTTCAAAAGGAAAAGCATCATATCCATCTCTGTTGATGGGATCTTCTGGCATGACCCAAACGCTGTGGGGGATGGGGGCTTAGGAATCTCTCAACTTTGAACACTGCCTTATTGGAAAATTATTTCTGGAAGGCACTCATGGAGGACAACATTTGGCATAAAATTCTAGTGGACAAATACTTGCGAAAGTTCTCGGTGGTAGAATGGATTCATAAAAAATCCCACAATCAACAGAAAGTGTTAAGTTTCTGGAGCAGGATGACAAAGAGCATTCATGTTATTTTACACTGGCTTCGGTGGAGCCTGGTCTCGGGGAATTCAGTGTTATTAGGCAGGGACATCATAGTTGATCTGGAGAATAGCTCAATTCTATCCAATGAGCTGCGATTACAACTATTCGATAAGAACATTAAAGTTCTAAGCGAGGCCAAGGATCACATTTTTGGCTCCCCCATCCTCGACCTTTGGCGTAGAAGAGAGTCTTTGGGACTGATCGAGCATAAGGTAGTGGAATGGAACAATTTCATTAGTGCATTACAGAGCGTAGGAATTATGCTTAGACGAGGGGAGGATTCCATGGTTTGGGCTAGGGGGAATGGATCCAACATTATCTCTACACAAAACCTTTATCAAGCTTTCATCAACCCTTTAAAATTCTAGTCTGAACATTCCTGGACATGAAACCTATGGAAATGGCATGTACAACTCAAAATAAAAAAATTTGTTTGGCTGGTAGCTTATGACAAAATCTTAACCTGGGATGCGCTTCAAAGGAAGGGATGGATAGGCCCGGGCATTTTTAGGTTATGAAACAACAAATTAGAATAGGTAAGCCACCTTTTTATAAACTTCCCTTTCAAAAAGGAAGTGTGGAACCATCTGTACTCATTCTATAATTTAAAATTTCAGTGGGAGGGCACTACAGTTATGAACTTTTTTAACAAGTGGTCATTGAAACAAGATGCTCTAGTCAGCTTGTCAGCCATCGTTTGCTGGAACATATGGCTGGAGAGGAATAAGGTAATTTTTGAGGATCACACTCCTTCTCAACTCTTGGTGGTGAAAAGAATTACTGTCTCATTTTCTTGGCAGTCTGCAGTTACAAAAATTATCCCAAGAAGAGTGTGTGAATTTATCCTTACTGAGGGCATGACTCTGGCGTGTTTCTATGGAGCGACTCTCTCTTCTAAGGAGTGTTAGGAGTAGGTGGCATTTTCAAGACTAACGCTTCGAGAGTTACCAAATGGTTTATGAATTGCAGAGTGGTAACCAACATAAAGGCTGAGCTCATGGGATTGGGGGCATCACTTTCCTTGGCTTGACATTGGGCGATTAAAAAAATTCAAATTTTGGGGAATTCAAAAGTAATTATCGACTGGATAAATCAAAAGGGTAATATTCGAGACATGAATATTGAAGGATGGAAATTAAAAATGAAGGCTCCGATAAGTAAATTTGAAGACAATATTTTTCAGCACAGGAGCACAATAAAGAGGCAGATCAGCTGTCCAAATAGGCACTGAAGGAGCCCAAGTGTAGACTGATATTTTATCATTTGGAAAATGGGGAAGAAAGCATCAAAACCCATCTCAATATCTTTGAGAATTAAGCTTGTCGGGGTTTCTTTGTATGTTTTTTGATGTTAATGCAAAAAGAATCTTACACAAGCTATGGTAATTTGCAAGTAAATTTCAGTGGAGGGAGTTTATCTCTGGATCAGTACAATTCCCTTGCCTTCTCAGTTATAAGTATTGTCCCTTGTTCATGGGACTGATCCTTCTCGTTATCTCCCAATATCGATACAGATTGTTAAAAAACTTATACCTAATATAATTTTGAGATATTTTTCTAATGGAAAAAAAAGTTAGACTTCATTCCTCCCCACTATTTTAGAGAGATAAAATCCAACATACATCCTTACCTTCCACTATTTTATAGAGAAAATACAATTGGCTGTAAAATTTCATTTCATTGTTCTTGGTTCTTTCTCTTCCAACATTCAACATAACAATATCCATATGGCCAGATCCTTAACTACGTCTATTATTATTAATCTAACTCTATCTGAAGAGGCCTTGTAACATATTTCAAGCATCTTGATGCAGTCCTCATCATCTCATAGATGTAGTACGCGCTTAAAATATGGAAAATCCACAGGAAAATCAAATGAGGAAAAAATGCACAAACTATTGAAAAATCCAACTCTATAATAGAAATAATCATCTAAAAAAGAAGGGATTATATCAAAAAATTCCATCTCGAGATGGTTGTTGTAACACCTCAGGAGTGGACTTGAGAATGTGCTCCTTCGATGTGACGATATGGACAAACCGAGTGAGTTGGAGGGCGCTCAATCACTTTATAAATGATGTGAGAGTCTTTGGGTGCGTTGTCGTGCCAAAGATGACTTTGCATGCCCATAAATTGTGAAAGGAGTGGTGTGCAGAGACTTGTTGAAGGATGTGAACAAGTGGGCACCCCATGGTGATAATGGGTTCCCTCATCAATGAAAACGATGGAAAACGAATTTGGGATCCCTCACTGAAGAGAGATGTTTGGATGGACGAGTGCGTTGGTTGCAAGAGTACTCGGCCAGATGTGTGAAACAGTGTTGCGAATGCCAAAAAGAAATAAACCGAAGATGTGATGTAGTATTGGCTTGGGCATCGGCGATGCAAAAAATTAAGAATTTAGCAAGTGTGTGTGGAGCACGTTGAAAGGGCTCATTCCCATGGAAAATTTGGTTTTTCGAAGTGAGAATTTGGTCAAAGTTGAAGGGGCATGTTCAGTGGAAATGCATGCCCATAATGCACATCTTCTTCGCAAATGTAGACATGGAGTTGCAGAGATGAGGGAGGGCACGCCCACTGGGGGTCCTATATAACTAAGCAATGAAATCCATTTGGAGGGAAGGAAAAAAACAATAAGGAAAGAGGCAATATACAATTTGGTCCAGGTGTGTTTGCTAGATCAAAGGGTTTTGGTTACGAGGAAATTTGAGATTTGCTTAAATCTGGAAATCACAGGTTTGTTGGTTTGAGGCAAGAGAAAATATATTCATCTATGAATCAAGGTGATGAGACTTTCCCACAAGTCTTCTAGCTATGGATCTGGAGTAAGAGGATGCATCGGTTAAACTCGACAAGGAAGAGTTGGAGTTTTGGCAATAGGTTATTGTAACAAAATCTCCCCATTGAAAACTTTGTTTGTGTAGCACGAGTTGATCTCAAAACACTTCTATTTTATATCAAACTTTAGGTGTTAGGAAAATTTGGTTTCCCACAAGCAGTTTCATTTTGTACTTGTATGAATGCTTCTTTTACTATTGTTGAAGGTAAATAAGTATAATATTTGCAAACATAAGTTAAGTAAGGAAACAAGACTAAGTGTTAGGAATAATCCCATTCAAGTACTTTGATTTGGCCTTGCCATCAAATGAAAGGCATCAGTTTCATATGGAGGTAAGCATGTTGAGCTTCCGCAACTCAACCGAGATCCCCAACCCCATGAAAAATGGTATGAAATTCATTTTTATTGGATACAGATCGGTGAATCTCTTCACCATCGTCACTCCAATGACATATGGTAATAGAGTCGACTTGGTCCATCCTCTCTACTGCAGTTCAAACAATTGCAAAGGAGGTGGTGCACATGTTGATAGAAAAGATGGTTGTGAAATAAGTTCTACGGTGACGAAAGGGTGCACGAACATAGAGTTGCAACAGTAACCACAGAAGGCATACAGTTGCGAAAAGAGCAAATATCAAATGATGGGAACAATGAATGATGATGAAAACAAGTTGAACTTTGATGAAGAAATGTGGATATTGATGAAAGAAGCCAACAAAAGTTTAGAAAGGATGAGATCCTTCAAAGCAATATGGGATACATGGTATTAAGGAAAGAAACCTATCTTTGCAAATGAAGGTTTCCAAGTCTTGGTGACAAACTTTACCAAGGAAAGGGAAGCCACAACCACTATCGTTGACATTATAGAACAACAGAGTTTGTTTGAAGGCATTAATTCCATCACTTGCAAAGTAGGTTCAGGTCACCATTTTGCAGGGTATTTCCGAGAAGTAAAGATAGCTAGTAATGAACAAGAATCCTATAGGGAAGAGGCAAAGGAAGAAATTGGAAGGATGAACTCAACAAGGATGGATTTTTTGATTAAGGTTGGCTATCATTGATGTCAACCCTTGAAGAAAGACCCGTAGCACAAAGGTTTGGGTAATGGACCCAATAGTGTTTGATGTAAATATAACTCATTATTGTTTTTTCATGGTTGATAAGAAGTAAATATGGATGAACTCCAAAGTGGTCCCCTTATGGTGAAAGCCCTCACGGGAAGATGCTTTGTGGAGTAAGAGAACCCTTGCTTAATTGTGGAATAATGAGATGAAGGAAAGTGAATTTGTCAGGGAAAATATCTTAGATGGATAGTTCTTGTCATGTCATTTCTAGTGGTATGTGGAATGTCACATAATTCATCATGGTTAGAGAGTTATGGCCATGAGAAGTTGGAGACCCCAGGTTTGGGTAATGGACCCAAGTTTGTTTGATGCGTAATGATATTAGTTATGATATATTTTCATATAATACTATTCTATATGGATAGTACATGTCATGCCATTTTTAGTGGTATATATAACGTCACATAACTCCTCACGGTTTGAGAGTTATGGCCTTACGAAGTTGGAGGACCCTCATATGTCATCTAGAAGCCTCAAAAGGTCAAAGTAATCAAAGTGGTTTAAGAGA
>JZKD02S2070903.1:139172-156824 GCA_000966675.3 Picea glauca | reverse complement strand
CGCTTCCTAAAATGTATCTTTAGATAAAAACGAAATGCAGCTTTGGTTGCGGAGAAGCGAAAATAAAGAGCAGGTTTCATCCGTAGCCGATTGTAACGACTTTGTGTTTATTGATTATATGGTGAAGGCCTGTAACCTTAAATACAGAAAACGGAACATCAACCCATAAAAAGCAAACAAAGACCCAATTTCTCAACATTTACGAATTTCATACCCCTATAATTTCATGTTCACGCTTTTTCTTTTCTTCTTCTCATGTTTGTGTCACAATACTTTTGAAATAGTGGAGAAAGCGCTAGTTGTAAGTACCAGTTATAAGCTTCAGCTGTGAGAGTCAGTTGTAGGCTTGTTAAGAGTCAGTTCTTAGTTAAGAGTCTAGTTGTCTTTGGTTTGCATGTAACCAACTAGGTCGAGTCTTTTCCTATATAAGGATGTAATCCGTCTTCATTGAATAATATAGATGTGAGCATAAACTCACCGTGTGTTTGTTTCACATTTTTTATCTTGGTATGAGAGCTACAAATCGTAAAGTTCTATTTTTATGTGAAGTTTGCATGGTGCGTGGTGAGTTTTGAATGCATGCCTGGTGAGTGAGCCTGAAGTTTGCATGCATAAGTGTTTTTTTATTTTTGGAGCATTTAAAAATAAGAAGTGCTACTTCTTCTCTTATACATGCAAATAAGAAAAGAGAGTTATTCATTTTTTTATTATAATTTAAGTGGATTCATGCATGTGTATTAAAACAAAAAATAGAGGTTTCTTTTAAAGAACTTTTTTTTAGATATATAAAGTTATAAGTCTTTTAAATAGTGAAGTGGCTATCTAAAAAGTGGATATTTTGGATATTAAGGTGCATGCATGTATGATTTAAGCTGTGACTGCTCAACATTCGACAAAAATTTGCATATCTTTGGTGATTCACTTGCAAAGACTAACTTGCAGAGATGGTGAATCCTCTAGCAGAGACCTACCTCAATGAAGCCAACAAGATAGATGGCTCGAATTTCATTAAGTGGAAATTCAAAATGCAAATGCTCATGGAGGGCTATGGTGTCTGGAACATTGCGAAGGGAAGTGAACTGAAACCTGATGCGGCTACCGGTGCGAAAGCAGCACAGATCCAAGACTGGAGAAGCATGAAAACAAGGCAAAGGTATTGTTACACATGTCAGTGAAAGATAGCATAATTCCACATATTAGAGATGCTACAACTTCTGTTGCAACATGGACAACTCTTAAAGCAATGTATGAATCTAGCAACACTAATCGCATTTTATTCTTGAAAACTAAATTGCTAGGCATTAAGATGGATGGAAATGAATCTGTTAGTTCATTTTTGGGTCGTATTAAAGAGGTGAAAGACAAGCTAGTAAATATAGCGGAAACTGTTTCCAACACTGATTTGGTCACTATTAACTTAAATGGTATGCTATAATATTATAATATGTTCATAACAAGTCTCACAGCAAAGGAGAAACCTCCTACGTTTGAAGAATTGACAGGTATTTTGCTGGAAGAGGAAGAGAGACGCGAGAATCTGAAGCTGCGAGAGAGAGAAAGATCATGAGTAAGAGGCAGATGAGGCAGTTCATTGCAGAGAAGACAATCTCCAAATCAAGGTATGTAATATGATAGGAATGAGTCAAATGATTGTTTTTATTGTGGTTGACCTAGACATATGGTTAAAGACTGCCATAAGAAGAAAAGTGTTGAGGTTAGGAATAAACCTAGAACACATTCAGGTCATCTTCAAATCAAGATCATAGATTATTTATTGCTAATGATGATATTGATGAACCCTCAAATTTTGACTCACGAGATCTTAGGCTGTCTGTGTCTAACAATGCTTTATCTGCTGAAATGGATGATTCTAATGCCTGGTTTGTGGATTCTGGAGCATTAGTACATATGACTTGTAATAAAAATTGGTATGTTAATTTTAAAGAAACACAGAAAGGTGCCAACATATATCTTGGAGATGATCGTGCTCATCAGATCAAGGCATATGGAGACATTCCTGTGACATTGCCGAATGGTATTGTTCGTCAAATTCGCAATGTGGTGTATGTGCTAGGAATAAAGAAAAAATTGATCTCTGTGTCCACCATTACAAATCAAAACTTGAAGGTTGAATTCTTCAAGAATTATTGGATAGTGAAGGATCTGTTTGACCACTTCCAAACTGTTGCAATGGGAGTCAGAGCAAGAGGTCTATACAAACTTGATATTACCAGCAAATCACATCATGCACTAACTTCTGCCACTATGCCAATAGAAATTCTTTGGCATCAAAGGTATGGACACATCAATCATCCTGATTTATTGTTATTACAGAAAAAGAATATGGTTGAATGACTTCCCATGTTAAAGAATGAGAAGGTTGCTTGTGATGGATGTGCATTAGGAAAGATGCACAAAGATGAATTTCCCTCTAAGCCTGATAAGAAAAAGAGAAATGTGTTAGATCTTGTGCATACTAATGTTTGTGGGCCTATGCAGACTAGTTCTTTAGGAGGTGCATTTAACTTTCTACTATTTATTGATGATTGCATGAGATACACATGGGTTTAGTTCCTTAGACGAAAAAGTGATGTTTTCGAGTACTTTAAGGAATTCATAACCATAGTAGAAAAGCAAGGAGGTAAATCCATCAAAATCCTTCGTTCAGATCAAGGGGGAGAGTATAAATCAGGAGACTTCATCAAATATTGCAAAGATAATGTTATAGCATAGCAGTTTACAGTACCTCACACTCCACAACAAAACGGAGTCATTGAAAGGAAAAATAAGAACTCTGGTAGAGTGTGCACGCGGTATGATGAAAGATAAGAATCTCTCAAATGCATTTTGGGTTGAAGCCATAAATACTGCATTTTATTTAAAGAATAGAAGTCCAACAAGGTGTCTTGATAATATTACTCCTTTCAAAGTCATATATGGCTCCAAACCTCTAGTTCATAATTTGAAAGTATTTGGGTGTAAGACTTTTGCACATATTCCAAAGGAGAATATGAGGAAATTGGATGCTAAATCCATTAAATGTATTTTCGTTGGGTACTATTCTGAATTTAAAGCATACAAACTGTTAGATCCTGCTAATCACAAAGTATTTGCAAGTAGAGATGTACTTTTCCATGAGCAAGAAGTAAGAAATTATGACGATAACAGTCATGAGGAATGACAGAGACTTCTTGATGAAGGAGTTAAAGAAGAGTAGCAGCAACAACCCACACAACAACAACCATCCCCACAACAACAACAACCATCCCCGCAGTGATAGCAGCAGCAGCAGTAAGAAGGACTTAGTGATATGGACAATTCAAGCAATCACAGTTCACCTAGAGATAAAGACAGATCTTCACAAAGTGGGGAGAAAGATCCTCAGTTGAGAAGATCTTCAAGACAGATTCGGCTTCGTGAGAGGTATAAAGACTATGCCCTAATGAGTACCATTTCAAATGTCATAGAACCCATGAGTTTTGATGAAGCTAATGAACATGATGAATGGCGAAATACAATGGAGGAAGGATATGAATCTATAATGAAAAACAATACTTGGAAATTGACTGAATTGCCTAAACATAAGAATCCTATTGGATGCAAATGGATATACAAACCCAAGTTTAAATTAGATGGTAGTATAGATAATTATAAGGCTAGACTGGTGGCAAAGGGGTATTCACAAACATAAGGTATTGATTATGCTGAAACATTTGTACGAGTAGCTAAATTGAATACTATCAGAATGTTAATTTCTTTAGCTACAAAGTACCATTGGAAATTGCATCAGTTAGATGTTAAATCTTCATTTTTTAATGGTGAGTTAAAGGAAAAGGTTTACCTTACTCAACCTAAAGGGTTTGTTGAAAATGGGCAAGAACACTTAGTGTGTAAGTTAAAGAAATCATTGTATGGACTAAAACAGGCACCCAGGTCATGGTATGAGAAGATAGACTCTTTATTTCTTCAACATGGTTTTATGAGGAGCAAAAGTGATCCAAATCTGTATGCCAAATTTGATGAACACGGGTATATAGTATTGATTTCATTATATGTTGATGATTTAATAATTACAGGAAATCCAAAGAAGTTAATTGATGAAATCAAGGAGCAGTTATCAAAGGTATTTGAAATAAAAGATCTTGGTGAGTTACATTACTGCCTAGGTCTTGAAGTTTTGAGAAATTCAGGCCAAACTTTTGTTTGTCACAGTAAGTATATCAGAGAAATACTTAAGATATTTAAAATGGATTAGTGCAAGTCTTCCATTGTTCCCATGCAGCAGAATGTGAAACTTTCTTATGATGACGGTTCGAAGGAGGTGAATAACACTGTGTATAGATAGATGATGGGTAGTCTGAATTATATCACCACAACCAGACCTAATATTTCATATTCTGTGAGTGTGTTAAGTCAGTTCATGGAGAAACCTCATGAAAGCCATTAAAATGTAGCAAAGGAAATACTCAGGTATCTAAAAGGCACACTTGATTATGGTATTAAATATACTGATGCATCTACTGTATCTCTGTCTTCTATTGAAGAAGAATATAAAGCCTTGTGTACAACAACTTGTGAAGTTGTTTGGTTAAGAAAACTTCTTCAATATGTTGGAGAAGAACAAAAGGAACCTACGATGATACGATGTGATAATCAAAGTTCAATCAATATTGTAAAAAATCAATATATACACTTTTCTCTCATATTTTTTGCATGAATACTGTAAGACTGTTAACAAAGCTACATAGCTGATCATTAAATCATCATTAACGACCATATAAATACCATGAGTTCAAAGATATCAGAGATTCACATCAACTCAAGGCATTTGCCAATAGATTAATAACCACCGACCGCCCATATACCGTAGTACCGTCAACCTCTGTCAGTGTCAGTTATCGCTTCCTAAAATGTATCTTTAGATAAAAACGAAATGCAGCTTTGGTTGCGGAGAAGCGAAAATAAAGAGCAGGTTTCATCCGTAGCCGATTGTAACGACTTTGTGTTTATTGATAATATGTTGAACGCCTGTAATCTTAAATACAGAAAACGGAACATCAACCCATAAAAAGCAAACAAAGACCCAATTTCTCAACATTTACGAATTTCATACGCATATAATTTCATGTTCACGCTTTTTCTTCTCCTTTATTCTTTTCATGTTTGTGTCACAATACTTTTGAAATAATGGAGAAATAGTCAGTTGTAAGCACCAGTTATAAGCTTCAGCTGTGAGAGTCAGTTGTAGGCGTGTTGAGAGTCAGTTCTTAGTTAAGAGTCTAGTTGTCTTTGGTTTGCATGTAACCAACCAACTAGATCAAGTCTTTTCCTATATAAGGATGTAATCCATCTTTATTGAATAATATAGAAGTGAGCATAACCTCACCGTGTGTTTGTTTCACATTTTTTATCTTGGTATCAGAGCTACAAATTGTAAGGTTCTATTTTTATGTGAAGTTTGCATGGTGCGTGGTGAGTTTTGAATGCATGCCTAGTGAGTGAGCATGAAGTTTGCATGCATAAGTGTTTTTTTATTTTTGAAGCATTTAAAAATAAGAAGTGTCACTTCTTCTCTTATACATGCAAATAAGAAAAGGGAGTTATTCATTTTTTTATTATAATTTAAGTGGATGCATGCATGTGTATTAAAACAAAAAATGGAATATGTCTTTTAAATAGTGAAGTGGCTATTTAAAAAGTGGATATTTTGGATATTAAGGTGCATGCATGTATGATTTAAAGATTTGGATCAGCGGATCCAAAGGCAGAGCGACAGACTGCTCAACATTCGACAAAAAGTTGCATGTCTTTGGTGATTCACTTGCAAAGACTAACTTGCAGAGATGGTGAATCATCTAGCGGAGACCTACCTCAATGAAGCCAATAAGATAGATGGCTCGAATTTCATTAACTAAAAATTCAAGATGCAAATGCTCATGGAGGGCTATGGTGTCTGGAACATTGCGAAGGGAAGTGAACTGAAACCCGATGCGGCTGCTGGTGCGAAAGCAACACAGAACCAAAACTGAGAGAAGCACGAAAACAAGGCAAAGGTATTCTTACACATGTCAGTGAAAGATAGAATAATTCCACATATTAGAGATGCTACAACTTCTGCTGCAACATGGGCAGCTTTTAAAGCATTGTATGAAACTAGCAACACTAATCACATTTTATTCCTGAAAACTAAATTGCTAGGCATTAAGATGGATGGAAATGAATCTTTTAGTTCATTTTTGGGTCATATTAAAGAGGTGAAAGACAAGCTATTAAATATAGGGGAAACTGTTTCCAACACTCATTTGGTCACTATTACCTTAAATGGTATGCTATAATATTATAATATGTTCATAACAGGTCTCACGGCAAGGGAGAAACCTCCTACGTTTGAAGAACTGATAGGTATTTTGTTGGAAGAGGAAGAGAGACGTGGGAATCTGAAGCCTTAGAGTAAAGATTTGGCACTGTGGTCAAATAATAGATCTGCGAGAAGGAGATCATGACTAAGAGGAAGAGGAGGCAGTTCATAGGAGAGAGGCAGTTCATTGCAAAGAAGACAATCTCCAAATCAAGGTATGTAATATGATAGGAATGAGTCAAAGGGCTTTTTTTATTTTGGTTGACCTGGACATATGGTTAAATACTGCCATAAGAAGAAAAGGGTTGAGGTTAGGAATAAACCTAGAACACATTCAGGTCATCTTCAAATCAAGATCACAGATTATTTATTGCTAATGATGATATTGATGAACCCTCGAATTTTGTCTCACGAGATCTTAGGTTGTTTGTGTCTAACGATGCTTTATCTGCTGAAATGGATGATTCTAATGCCTGGTTTGTGGATTCTGGAGCATGAGTACATATGACTTGTAATAAAAATTGGTATGTTAATTTTAAAGAAACATAGAATGGTGCCAACATATATCTTGGAGATGACCGTGCTCATCAGATCAAGGCATATGGAGACATTCCTGTGACATTGCCGAATGAAATTGTTCATCAAATTTGCAATGTGGTGTATGTGCCAAGAATAAAGAAAAAATTGATCTCTGTCCACCATTACAGATCAAAACATGAAGGTTGAATTCTTCAAGAATTATTGGATAGTGAAGGATCTGTTGGACCACTTCCAAACTGTTGCAATGGGAGTCAGAGCAGGAGGTCTATACAAACTTGATGTTACCAGCAAATCACATCATGCACTAACTTCTGCCACTATGCCAATAGAAATTCTTTGGCATCAAAGGTATGGACACATCAATCATCCTGATTTATTGTTATTATAGAAAAAGAATATGGTTGAACGACTTCCCATGTTAAAGAATGAGAAGGTTGCTTATGATGGATGTGCATTAGGAAAGATGCACAGAGATGAATTCCCCTCTAATCCTGATAAGAAAAAGAGAAATGTGTTAGATCTTGTGCATATGATATTTGTGGGCCTATGCAGACTAGATCTATAGGAGGTGCATTTAACCTTCTACTATTTATTGATGATTGCACAAGATACACATGGGTTTAGCTCCTTAGACGAAAAAGTAATGTTTTCGAGTACTTTAAGGAATTCAGAACCATAGTGGAAAAGCAAGCAGGTAAATCCATCAAAATCCTTCGTTCAGATCAAGAGGGAGAGTATAAATTAAGAGACTTCATCAAATATTGCAAAGATAATGTTATAGCATAGCAGTTTACAATACCTCACACTCCACAACAAAACAGAGTCATTGAAAGGAAAAATAGAACTCTGGTAGAGTGTGCACGCAGTATGATGAAAGGTAAGAATCTGTCAAATGCATTTTGGTTTGAAGCCATAAATACTGCAGTTTATTTAAAGAATAGAAGTCCAACAAGGTGTCTTGATAATGTTACTCATTTCGAAGTCATATATGGCTCCAAACCTTGAGTTCATAATTTGAAAGTATTTGGGTGTAAGGCTTTTGCACATATTCCAAAGGAGAATTGGAGGAAATTGGATGCTAAAGCCATTAAATGTATTTTCATTGGGTAATGTTATGAATTTAAAGTATACAAACTGTTAGATCGTGCTACTCACAAAGTATTTGCAAGTAGAGATGTACTTTTCCATGAGCAAGAAGCAAGAAATTATGACGATATCAGTCATGAGGAATGGCAGAGACTTCTTGATGAAGGAGTTAAAGAAGAGCAACAACAACATCCCACACAACAACAACCATCCCCGCAGGGACAACAACCATCCCTATAGCAGAAGCAACAGTAAGAAGGACTCGGTGATATGGACAATTCAAGCAATCACAGTTCACCTAGAGGTAAAGATAGATCTTCACAAAGTGGGGAGAAAGATCATCAGTTGAGAAGATCTTCAAGACAGATTCGGCTTCGTGAGAGGTATAAAGACTATGCCCTAATGAGTAGCATTTCAAATGTCATAGAACCCATGAGTTTTGATGAAGCTAATGAACATGATGAATGGCAAAATGCAATGGAGGAAGAATATGAGTCTATAATGAAAAACAATACTTGGGAATTGACTGAATTGCCTAAACATAAGAATCCTATTGGATGCAAATGGATATACAAACCCAAGTTTAAATTAGATGGTAGTATAGATAATTATAAGGCTAGACTGGTGGCAAAAGGGTATTCACAAACATAAGGTATTGATTATGCTGAAACATTTGTACGAGTAGCTAAATTGAATACTATCAGAATGTTAATTGCTTTATCTACAAAGTACCATTGGAAATTGCATCAGTTAGATGTTAAATCTTCATTTTTTAATGGTGAGTTAAAGGAAAAGGTTTACCTTACTCAACCTAAAAGGTTTGTTGAAAATGGGCAAGAACACTTAGTGTGTAAGTTAAAGAAAGCATTGTATGGACTAAAACAGACACCGAGGTCATGGTATGAGAAGATAGACTCTTTATTTCTTCAACAGGGTTTTATGAGGAGCAAAAGTGATCCAAATTTGTATGCCAAATTTGATGAACACGGGTATATAGTATTGATTTCATTATATGTTGATGATTTAATAATTACAGGAAATCCAGAGAAGTTAATTGATGAAATCAAGGAGCACTTATCAAAGGTATTTGAAATGAAAGATCTTGGTGAGTTACATTAGTTCGTAGGTCTTGAAGTTTTGAGAAATTCAGGCCAAACTTTTGTTTGTTAGAGTAAGCATATTAGAGAAATACTTAAAAGATTTAAAATGGATTAGTGTAAGTCTTCCATTGTTCCCATGCAGCAGAATGTAAAACCTTCTTATGATGACGGTTTGAAGGAGGTGAATAACACTGTGTATAGATAGATGATGGGTAGTCTGAATTATCTCACCACAACCAGACCTAATATTTCATATTCTGTGAGTGTCTTAAGTCAGTTCATGGCGAAACCTCATGAAAGCTATTAAAATGCAGCAAAGGAAATACTCGAGTATCTAAAAGGCACACTTGATTATGGTATTAAATATATTGATGCATCTAATGTTGAGTTGAAAGGTTATTCAGATTCTACTATATCTTTGTCTTCTACTGAAGAAGAATATAAAGCTTTGTGTACAACAACCTGTGAAGCTGTTTGGTTAAGAAGATTTATTCAAGATGTTGGAGAAGAACAAAAGGAACCTACGATGATAAGATGTGATAATCAAAGTTCAATCAATATTGTGAAAAATCTGATTTTTCATGCAAGGACAAAGCATGTTGAAGCTTAGTATCATTTCGTTCAAGAAAAGTTGCAGTCAAATGAAATAACTCTTGTGTATTGTAATATTACTGAAAATGTAAGCGCCAGTTGTAGTTATAAGCTTCAGTTGTGAGAGTCAGTTGTAGGTGTGTTAAGAGTCAGTTCTGAGTCAGTTCTTAGTTAAGAGTCTAACTGTCTTTGGTTTGCATGTAAGAGTATTTTCCTATATAAGGATGTAATCCATCTTCATTGAATAATATAGAAGTGAGCATAGCCTTACCGTGTGTTTGTTTGGTATTTTTTGTCTATTTTTTCCAAGTTCGTGTTCTCTTATTTCTTATTCTCATGTTTGTGTCACAATACAATGGCACCATATGATAATGTGGGGGTTATTTCCTCCAAAATCTGTGTTTGAAGTAATTGTTTTCCTCCTCACAGATTAATTGTTGCGGCTGCTCTATATTATTTTTAAGCAGCAAATACACAATTGAAATGTCGTGGAAAACAATAATTGGCAAAGATGGTATACTCAAGATTTTTCCATGCGTAAGATGTTTCCTTTTAGCTTTGATTGTGATGGCTTTGATTGAAAATATGCATTTCCAAATTTATCCTTCTAAGATCCCAAGGAAAGAGATTCTCTTTTGAAGTTTCTATGCACAAGATACTGTATTACATTACATTTGCTAAGTTTAATCCAACAATTTTTATGAGAGGTTGGAAAACCTTGTCCATCAATCGAGTGGGCACTCTGATTCAGTGATCGTTTCAACTTTGTAATGTCAATGGAGATTCCATTACCCATACAATCATTTTCTAGACCGTTGCAATTATTTCGTTCATAAATTTTGGAGGTCTATAAGTTTAGGGAGGTATACATACCCTACCTCTTCTAGATTTGAACTTGTGACATTTTAAGAGGAAAAGCATATTCTTAACCATTAGGCCCACTCAGGCTATATTATCATATTATAAAAGAATCAAATTCACTGTAATAAATATTATAATTAATACTAACAAAACCACATTATAAAAGTGGTATATAAGTAGATCATCTTTATTTCCATCTTTCCAAATAAATAGTTCTTATCAATTTATATCAACCATTTATATAATGTAATTGTGTTAGTATTTGAGTATTTCAATTATCCATTACTACAATGAAAACAAACTCTAGATAAAACCTATAAAACAATTAAACCTTTAGGAACAGTGCACTTTAAATCAATTTAACCTATAATAATTTGATAGTAATTTAATTTGATGACATTTCTATGAACCAACATGAACTTTTAGAATAGTCCGACCTGAACTATAAGACTATTCTAAATCCTATTGCTTACTATGAGGCTAGAGGACATTTTTTGTACATTTATTTTCCTTTTCTGGTTTTCCAGACAACAAAGGAGGATAGAGATTGGAAGCATTATCATGGAAAAAAAATTGCAAACAAGAGATTGGAAGGCAAAACAATTAAGACAAAAGCAAATTGGTTGTAACCGCAAATCCCAATCCCAATGTACATTAAATCTATGTAACTCTTGTTACTTTTAAGATGTGAATTTCTACATGAAGTAGATTGTTGAATGACATTTTCTTGGTAAGAAATCAACGTATGGATATTGGTGCATTATTAGTTTCTTAATCTTTGAATGTGGTCCTTAATGCATAGCTCCAAAGAAACCCTAAAACAACTAATCCATAAGATCTATCCATTAGTTTCTTAATCTTTAATGTATAAACTCCAAAGAAACCCTAAAATAACTACAAGAACTAATGCATAAGCTAGAAAGAAACCAGAGGAGAATCAAGGTTTATTGTAGATGTAAGGTAATAGAATATAAGACAATAATTCATAACCTGGATAGAAACCAGAGGAGAATTAAGGCTTATTGTAGATGTAAGGTAAGAGCACATAAGACAATAATTCATAACCAGGAAAAAAACCAGAGGAGAATTAAGGTGTGTATTGTACATGAAAGATATGTACTTAGAAGTGCTGAAGTATTCACACATTTTCCAGCTCCTARGAAGACAACRAAACCCACAATTCTGTCTCATGGTATTGAAAACTCCCCAGVCTTCTTCAACAACCCACCCAGTCTCATCTTAYTCAGCAACCCACTCCGTCTCATCTTCACAACAAATCTTTCTTATCATCRATTTATAAAACGTGCATGGGTTCCAYCCTCCACATAAACGTTGCCACATGCAGTATATGAAACGGAACACGCMCACTCAGCAGATAAACGTTAGAACACACACTATATGAAACATAAACAGAAGGCGTCCACTCTGCACATAAACGTTAGCACCCAAACGCAGTATATGAAACAGAATCCACCGAGTGACCCACAATGCTCCACTCACGGACCAACTACACCTGGTAAAGAAACACCAGGTTAAAAAACCTAAATAAAAAAAAAAACAGTAAAAAACAAATGACAGTAAAAAAAACCTAGAAACTAGAAAAGTAAAAAATCCAAACTCAGTAAAACAACTAAATTTAAATTGAACGGTCGTTGTTATATTAATAACCCATTTTAGTGACTAAAGCACATATTTTGTCACCAAAAAAGTTAATCACAATTTTTCATTTAGTGTGGAGACTAAGAATATTCCAAGCATACAAAATCTTGACCATTAAAATCTTATTAAAATTTTATATGTGATTAAAAAGGCATTAATTTTAGCAATCCATTTCCAATAGGTGTATGCGTGATTAATTACAAAGATCCCTTATGAGACTAACAAGTCCACATTGGTTGAAAGATCGTTGATCTATAATACACACCAACGTCGACTACAACTATCTCTACAAATTGGCAAGGTGACAGAAGCACCCGACTTGAAAAGATAGACAGCCAAACATTAATGCATGATGCCAGCAGATGTGAGACTGAGGATAAATCCCATCAAACGGATGTTATCCCTAGATGATCTGAATGTGATTGTGCAACTTGTTCTTTGTGGTATTCTTCATGCAAGGAGAATATATGCTTTATGATCAACCTGTGGTCCAGGATGTAGGCCTTATGCTAGCTAGAGAATGTTGGACACCAATCCAAACACAACTTCATATCTTAGAGGGATTATATTATCATGGAAATTGCACTCCAAAGAAACCTAAAATTGACGATGAGTTTAAAGAGGAAGATGCATGTTATAGTGAGAAGAATGTTGATACTTGTGAGAATAGGCATGACATATTTTTGATGGGATCACGCCAAGCTAGACATGAAGTAAACCATGAAAAGAGAAACGTGGTTCTAAGGCATGTAGACATAGACACAGATGCACATGTGTTAAGAAAAACTACAGTTTAGTTAATATAAAGACACGAATGACCAACAACCAACAATTTGATGACACTAGAGAGAATGTATCATCAACCTTGTTGCGCTTTCACTTTCAAACTGAAGCGACCTACGCAGTGATACTTTATTAGAGAGAACAATGCTGCAATTTCACTTTCAAACTGAAGCCGACCTAAGCAGTGATACTTTATTAGAGAGAACAATGCCGCAATTGCTCAGGGAAATGTTGATTCCAACAAATTACATGGGAATGACTTTTCACCCACTTTATGACAGCGAAATATACACTCTTACGAGGTTACTCTTCAAAAAGAAAAATAGGCTCACACATGCGAAATATACACTCTTACGAGGTTATTCTTCAACCAGCCAAATCTGCTCACACATTTAAAACATATGAAGACGCAAACAAACAAAAAAAGTGTGAGACAATGATGTTTCCCACAGATGTTTTTTGAATGAAAAAAATAAAGGTGGTGCAGCCAATGACCCTAATTGTTAATTAATTGGAACAGCTCATCTAATAATTAAAATAAAAAAGCAGACAATCAACATAAGGAGGAAAAAAATTAGAGAGAGGTATGCTAATTTAAAACAAGCAGCAAGAAAAGTAGAAAAAAAATTAGAGAGAGATATGCTAGGATCTAACTTACATTTTTTGTATCATTCATTTTCATTTAGGGATTTGATGAGTTGTTGATATCATAGACATCTTGCAAAGTGGCATGAGTGAAGAAAACATGAATTTCAATGGTGCTCAAGAGGTAACTAGTTTATTTGTTGAGTTTTCTATATTAAAACTCTAAAATATTTTAGTACTAATCAGTTTTATGATATGTATATAAAATCCTTGGACATCACTGTCTTTGATCCATTCTAAGTTTTCTTATTTTTCTTTTTATACTTGGTTATTATATGTATGATGATGAATTCCATTTAGAATAGTTAGAAAAATTGTTGGTTTGAATTCTTGCAAGGATTCAAAATATTTAAAAAATGTATGAGAAGATATGGAGTTACATTTAACAGTAAATATCAAACTATTTGACACTAGACATAATTTATTCCACTGAAATAATTTATTCTTTATGTTTTTTTTTATTAGTTAATTACCTATCATACCATTTTTTCATTTTGCTAATTCATTACTTTGTTGTTAAATATCAAACTATTTGGCACTGAAATAATTTCTTCTTTATGTTTTTTTTATTAGTTAATTACCTATCATACAATTTTCAATATAAAAAAATTATCAAAATATGTAAATACTTTTCTTTTATCAATTTCAATGTAGTTTAACTTTGATCAACTATTAATTGTTTACACTGAAAACAAAATATCAATTTTTTGTTATTTATTTAGTTTTACTTTTCTTAACAGCCACTTTTAAAGCCACCTTTAAAAGAAAAGAAAAGAAAATTTCACTTCACTATATATGTTACTCTAAGATAATTTTTGTCAATATTAAATAACTCTTTAGTTTACTTTACTTTTTCTTTTAGTTGTTTGAATTTAACATTACTATTTGTTTTCACACAAACTCTTCACTAATTTTTTTTAGTTACATTTTATCCATAAAACAATATATAAAAATTACAAAGTTTCAAAAAATACATAAAATTAAATAATTATAAAATCATACAAAGAAAACTATATTTGGTCTTTTATGTTTTAGAGTCTAATGTGCTTTCCTTGTCTTAAAACAGAGGGTGGCATTCTCTCATCTTCTCTCCTAGCTTCACGGGAGGTTGAGATGATGGGATTGAAACATTCTTGTTTTGACACCAACAAATAATTATTTAACTTGGTGGGAAATCCATAATGAAACACTTAGGCTCTAGTAACTATGTGGGAGGACATAAAAACCATCATCAAGTCTCAATTCTACCCTACTATGTATGTAGAGGACCAATGGTGGAATTATTTAGAGAGACACATATACAATGTCCAAGAATACAACACTCAGTTCAGAAACATGGCCATTGTGGTGTGTATCTCTTTAAAGAACTCATATGTACTCCTAAAGTATCTTGGGGGTTTACACAATCATCTATGAAATAAGACCATTCTCTTGAAGCCAAGGACAATGGACGAGGTATGTGTATAGGAACAATACATAGGAAACAAAGGGTATCCAAGTGGCTCAAAGTATAAAGAACATCAAGAAACTTCGAAGGATGATAAAAAGAAGTGGAAAATGAGAAAATATAAGAAGAAAGAAAACACTACACATTAGTGCAAAGATACTAGCAACAATTACAATCATTGCAACATAGATGGCCACATTGACGAAAATTGTTGGAAACTGCATCTAGAGATTAACCTGAAGAATTACAAGAATCATAGAAAGAAAAGGAACCTTCTAGCAACATATTTGAGTAATCATGGGGAAAGTATCTTAGATGTGGATGAAAATATTGTCTGAACATATGTGTAGAAAGAGGTGAATCTTAGTAGCCTTCATCACTAGGAAGAGAAGGAGATGACCAAACTTTTCCATGTCAAGATTTAGATCAAGAAAAGAAAGGTAGATGTTATTTTTTACTCTAGTTCACATGCTAATCTCATAGTAGTGTGTCTAGTCAAAAATCTTGGATTTGAGGTTCATGATCATCCTATCCCCTATCCATTAGGTTGGGAAAACAAGGATGTAGAGATAAAGGTAGAAAATTAGTGTAAGGTTAAATTTGTTGTAAGTGATGATTTTATAAATGAAGTATGATTAGATGTAGTTCCATTGGATGTATGTTGAGTAGTGTTTGGAGGCCCTAATTGTATATGAGGGATTCCATATTCATGTGGAGAACCAATCAATACTATCTCATCAAGGAAAGGAAATCCTTCATCATCAATGCGCACAAAGGAAAATAAAAAAATTCATAAGTAAGTGCCAATCAAGCTAAGAAATTGATTAGTTATAGGAAGAAATATGTTTTATTTTTTCTAAGGGAAAATTAAATGCATCTGTGGAAGGTTGTACTAAAGAGAATAAACATGAGTTGGAGGAATTTCTATAGGGATATAGAGGAGAGTTCTCGAAGCCTAAAGGGATATCACCTAAGAGGGAAGACCATGAAATTGAATTATTTCCAAACTCCCCCTTGAAAAATATTGGGTTTTATAGATAGTCAATTATGGAAGAAAATGAAATAAAGAAGCAATTGCATCAGTTGTTGGAGTAGGGTGTGATTCAACCAAGAACCTCATCTTGTGGGTTTCCCATCATAATTATACCCAAGAATGTGTATTGGAAGATGTATAGAATGCTAAGTAATTCACTAACATGGATTTCAAATCACAATATCACCATGTGTGAGTAAAACAGGAATATACTTGGAATACTTACTTCAAGACAAGGCATGTTTTGTATGAATAGTTGGTTATGCCATTCAATTATGATACTAATTAATGATGTTTTATTCCCGTATCTAGATTCATTTGTTATTGTTCATTTGGGTGATATACTAGTTTATAATTCTACCTTGGAGGATCACATCTAAAAACACCAGAGAAGCACCAACTAGTGTCAAATCTCAAGAAATGTGAGTTTACTTAGTAGTCTTTGGTGTATCTAGGGTTTGTGGTAGGTGGAGGAGAGCATCCTGCTAATATGGGGGCCATCATGAAATGTGAAGTTCCCAGAAATTACATAAAGGTTAGTAGCTTTGTTTGGAAAACAATGTACTTGTAGAAGTGCATAGTTTCATTTTCAACATTAGTTGCACCACTCCACACCATAATAGTAAGTGGAAAGAGTTTCTAATGGAGGAATAATCAACATAATAGTTTTGATGAGATAAAAATAAAGATATATAAAACACTACTTCCCTCACTACCAAAATTTCAAAATCCCTTCGAAGTGGAGACATATACAAGTTGGTATGCCATGGGAGAAGTTTTGATGCAAGGAGGAATGCATGTATGCTACCATTTTGAAGTATTTCATGGGGAATTTCTCAAGTACCCTACCTATGACAAGGATCTATATGCCTTTGTACACGATATTAAAAAGTGTAAGCATTACATGGTGAGAAAGGAGAGGGTGATCCACATAAATTACCATCCACTCGCGTATTTGTATGCCTAGAGAAAGTTACAACAAACCATACACTACAAATGGATGAGGTTCTTATAGGGTGAAATCATGAAGGTGGGTTACACTTTTTCTTGTTTTATGAGAAAAAAAATTGTATTTGCACAAGTTATTCAACTTCCAACATATAAAAGTATTTTTTTTATTTAGAATTTCACTTTACAGTAAAAACAAAACTTGTGAAGAATTGTGTTATCTTTCCAATGAATATTTTTCAAATTTAGTTTATCATGATTTGATATGTCAATTTGACAATTGTTTAACAGTATGTTTCTTAAACATGAAATGAATGATAATGAGTTACTTATTTTTACAACAATGTATATATTATTAAACTTATGTTTTGAAGAAACAAAATATAATGCAACAATCTATAGAGACTCTATTTTATTATAACTATTATTTTGAATTTAACGGATGAATATTATAATTTCTAGAATTTTTTGAAGTTAACCAAACTAAAAACGTTGCAAAGTTTAAAAACATGTTTTTCTACACCTTGTATCTATCTTAATTTTTACTTAAAACTAAAATTTAAATATACCCTTTTGAAAAGAACAGTTTAAGGATTATGAA
>JZKD02S2070903.1:104067-131046 GCA_000966675.3 Picea glauca | reverse complement strand
TTAAAATACAAAGAGATTTCCATTCTTAAAAGAAAAAGAGATACAAGTTTGGAACTCTTGAAACCCACAAACAAACAAGCATGTAAAATTTAAATCCAAACTTGAACAATTCAATCTCTTTAATTTCACATTTACCAATGCCTTCAAATCGCTAGGATGATATCCATGGAACCACAAATTGATGCAAAAATTGTATGTCAAGGCCAATAGAACCAATATAACCAAGGAGTATTGAATCAATATATACCAAGTCTTATAAGAGAATATGAAATTATCGTTAAGTGTATAAAAAAAATCCATTCACAGATATATACAAGCCATATAAATAACCTTGTGTATATTATCAGATGAAAAAGTACCCATAATGTCAATGCATTATATGCATCATTACATGTTCAACTATATAATGTACATCTAAATGTCTTATAAAATTATTACACATCATGAATTTCTTTTAAGCTTATTTTGTGCTTCCAAGTCTTAAGTAATTCATCCATCTCCATGTCTTCGCTTACTGGGTGCTCTTCAACAGTCGATGTTGTTTCAGTCCTTTCACACTGAGTACATCTGGTCTCGAACCCATGATATGGATGTTGTTGTGAGGGACCATCACCTCCAAAAACCAAAAATATTAAGTTTATATGGACAATTTTTAAATATCATTGAAGTAGTTCATTAATATTAAAAAAAAACTCTGCAATGCAATTATTTACTTGGTCCTCTAGTCGACATCGTTAGAATGGTTTATGTCCTCTTCACCTGATATTTAGGTTGATGAGGATAAACTATGACATTCTCTACCATTGAAACGTCAAAATTTATAAGTACAAAATTTATAAGTAAAGAATTATTAAGTATATGATTAATATATAGTCATATTACCGTCATAGGCCTCAGTCACATGAACATCTTGGGACTGCACCTCACTGGGTTCAAGCTTCTAGGGAGCACCATGATCTTATGGTTGCATTGCACTATTGATGCTATGTTGTCTAATACTAATGGTTTCATTGATAGTGTTTCTCCCATGATTAAAACAAAGTATGACATTAAATTATGGACGATATCAAACATTTACGTATTTTATAAGTAATGAAAGGTTAATGTGGACTGATGTTTATTTACCTTATACTACAAATTGTATCTTGGGGTCTACCCTATGCTTTTCCTACAATCAAGAATGACTTTATAACCATAATTGTAACCAAGTTGGACGTCTTCCTCTGTCGTTTTAGTTTCTAATTTGTCACCCTCCATTGCATAACGCTATGGTTTTATAATGTTTTTGGCTACAATTACCTGAAAATTGTAAGGCAATACAAATAATATTCTTAATATGTTTGGGTACTTATGATTCATGATTGTAAACTTGAGTAGGTTCCCTAGACTAGCTTCTGTTTGCCATGTTAAACAATCCTTTCTTTGGTTTCCTTCGAAGTGTCAGGCAACCTATCATCAAAATTTTCAAGTATGTTATATATAACCACACTTATATTTAGATCTAAATAAAAATAAAGCTGGTATTGAAATCAAAATATTGTAATTTACCTTGGTGTACTAGTTATTTGTTCTCCTAATTTTTTCAAAATCTTTTCTTTTGCATCATCAATGATCACCTTCCACTCCCTCTCTGTAATTGAGGGAGGACACTCATACCTAGGATTTCCTGCCAAGCTTCGTTTATAAACATCCTGCACATATTTTAAATATTTTCCCGCTGCAGAGGTGACAACTTTTTTATTGAACGTTTCTACTCCAAAGAGGCTATCAAGATAATCCATAAGTTCCTTTTTGAGGTTGGAATTTTTGCAATTCCACCTCATGCGTAAGGTTTCCCCAAAAATCAACAAGGACTTGCTCTCTAGGTGCCTATAAAAATGGTCATTTCCTATACAAAAAAATATATTATCATTAATTTAAAATTAATAATCTAGATGATTTGTGTATGAGAAGGACAACATTAAACAATTAAAATATGAATTGAAACTACCTGGGAGTCTTGATTGTTTTAATGTAATTCCATCATCGTCGACCAAAAATGTGCACGTAAGGGTCCCCGTGCTTGTCAAACGTCTAGCTATAGGAAATACAACCATGTTAACCACATCATGATGACCCTCATCTCTACCACCATCTCTAGACTCTGACCAATGTGTGGGTGTCTGGTGGTGCGTGTCATGGCTCTTATATAAATTAGGTGTGGAAGATGGAGAAGAAAATAGTACTCTAGCATTTGTATGACCACCTGCATTAGGACTCTGTAGCGTCTCTGTAGCGCCGCTACTACCAACACCGGGCTGAACAGGCTCCAAAAAGCTTTTTATAAAAAAGAATTTTTTTTTTCATTAGATAATGTAGAATTTAAAGAACAAAGTTTCATAATTAAACATATGTGTACATTAAGAAAAAAAACTTTAAATTATGGTTATTACCTTATATGTGTTAAGTTGTGACATAAGGAGATTGATCTTTTCTAGGACGTTCGGAGTTTGATCTGGACGATCTAAGAAGCTAGCAATTTCCTTTTTCGCTTTAATGATTTTTTTTTTTAATTAAGACCATCAGATCAGGGGATGAATAAAACTCCTCCTCATCAGTGGAATCATGATCAACATGGCCTGCAGAATACATATAATTTCAACAAAAACAATGTTATTTCAATAACATTATATAAGCAAATAATAAAATTCACATAAAATTAAAGTGGAAATTGATAATCATTTACATGTTCTATGATTGTCCCTTTTCCATGATCATCCTGCCACATTATAATATAATTAGAACCCCCAAATATTTAAAAAATTGTTAGCAATAACAAAAAATAATGTTAAAGATAATATTTACAACAATGTTAAAGATAATAAAAAAATATAATGCAATAAGTAGAGGTTTCTTAAAGAGGTGTTGCATAAGTACCCACACACTATTAGTCCATGTTTCTATTCGATACAAATTGTAATCCACTAATAACTCTTCCCCGAGAGTTAAGTTTCTTATTGCGCATAGGACTACCCGATTCTCTTCATGTCCCTTATATATGTAATTCGATTGTTTGTTTATTGTCCCAAGTCATGTGTTGTTTATAAACCCTACGATATTGTCAGAAGCTTTAGGCCTTCCAACAATATAGATAGTATCTCCCTTGATTTTATCCTTGTTTACTAGTTGTATATAATTTTCGGCGAGTGCATATATCTCCATACTTCGCATGTACCAGAAAATTTGCATCCAATCGTTATAATTTTAACACGGTCTAACATAGTCCATCAATTCAGTTATTTTATTGTGTTTTACAATTATTACATCCATGGAAAATAGCCCCAAGCCATGCAGAGAGGATGGTGCAATGTGATATGTCATGTTGTTGATAACGAAGTCAACATCTATAGCAGGTAGTTCCTTACATACCCTTTGTTTCACCCTATGCTTATACCTAAGTGGCACCTCTATGTCTCGTATTCTCTCATCATCATAAGAGCGTGATCCTCCTTCGGCAAGAAAATTTTTCATGCATCTACAAAAAAAAATTATGCCCTTTTCACCTCTGGTCCTTGTTTGATTATCATATCTACTAGATGTAGTTGCATTTCCCTCTATTTTTCCTAAGATTTCCTCACTCGACGAAGAAATATATGACAGGTACCTTTTTGGTTGTACCTTTAGTTACATGTGCATGTGTTGTTAGTGAGTAGTCCATAATCATCCTAGTTCCAATTTATGGACTTTCTTTTCTATATTCAAAGTTCTAAATTGAAATTTTATATCTTTAGTTTTGGATGCATAATTAGACTAGGGTGAAATTACTAATATTAGTGGTCAATCACCTAATTTAATGTGATATCCCTCTTGATTTTCGACATATTAAGGACATATTAATGTGATAATAGTAAAGACATGATAAGTTTATCATATGGATCTAATAAAAAAATAGTAGGAAGGTTNGATTTCCATTCTTAAAAGAAAAAGAGATACAAGTTTGGAACTCTTGAAACCCACAAACAAACAAGCATGTAAAATTTAAATCCAAACTTGAACAATTCAATCTCTTTAATTTCACGTTTACCAATGTCTTCAAATCACTAGGATGATATCCATGGAGCGACAAATTGATGCAGAAATTGTATGTCAAGGCCAATAGAACCAATATAACCAAGGAGTATTGAATCAATATATACCAAGTCTTATAAGAGAATCTGAAATTATCGTTAAGTGTATAAAAAAAATCCATTCACAGATATATACAAGCCATAGAAATAGCCTTGTGTATATTATCAGATGAAAAAGTACCCATAATGTCAATGCATTATATGCATCATTACATGTTCAACTATATAATGTACATCTAAATGTCTTATAAAATTATCACACATCATGAATTTCTTTTAAGCTTATTTTGTGCTTTCCAAGTCTTAAGTAATTCATCCATCTTCATGTTTTCGTTTACTGGGTGCTCTTCAACAGCCGATGTTGTTTCAGTCCTTTCACACTGAGTACATCTGGTCTCGAACCCATGACATGGATGTTGTTGCGAGGGACAATCACCTCGAAAAACCAAAAATATTAAATTTATATGGACAATTTTTAAATATCATTGAAGTAGTTCATTAATATTAAAAAAAAACTCTGCAATGCAATTATTTACCTGGTCCTCTAGTCGGCACCGTTAGAATGGTTTCTGTCCTCTTCACCTGATATTCAGGTTGATGAGGATCAACTATGACATTCTCTGCCATTGAAACGTCAAAATTTATAAGTACAAAATTTATAAGTAAAGAATTATTAAGTATATGATTAATATATAGTCATATTACCGTTGTAGGCCTTAGTCACAGGAACATCTTGGGGCTGCACCTCACTGGGTTCAAGCTTCTAGGGAGAACCATGATCTTATGGTTGCATTGCACTATCGATGCTATGTTGTCTAGTACTAATGGTTTCAGTGATAGTGTTTCTCCCATGATTAAAACAAAGTAAGACATTAAATTATGGACGATATCAAACATTTACGTATTTTATAAGTAATGAAAGGTTAATGTGGACTGATGTTTATTTACCTTATACTACAAATTGTATCTTGGGGTCTACCCCATGCTTTTCCTACAATCAACCATGACTTTATAACCATACTTGTAACCAAGTTGGACGTCTTCCTCTGTCGTTTTAGTTCCGAATTTATCACCCTCCATTGCATAACGCTATGGTTTTTTAATGTTTTTGGCTACAATTACCTGAAAATTGTAAGGCAATACAAATAATATTCTTAATATGTTTGGGTACTTATGATTCATGATTGTAAACTTGAGTAGGTTCCCTAGACTAGCTTCTGTTTGCCATGTTAAACAATCCTTTCTTTGGTTTCCTTCGAAGTGTCAGGCAACCTATCATCAAAATTTTCAAGTATGTTATATATAACCACACTTATATTTAGATCTAAATAAAAATAAAGCTGGTATTGAAATCAAAATATTGTAATTTACCTTGGTGTACTAGTTATTTGTTCTCCTAATTTTTTCAAAATCTTTTCTTTTGCATCATCAATGATCACCTTCCACTCCCTCTCTGTAATTGAGGGAGGACACTCATACCTAGGATTTCCTGCCAAGCTTCGTTTATAAACATCCTGCACATATTTTAAATATTTTCCCGCTGCAGAGGTGACAACTTTTTTATTGAACGTTTCTACTCCAAAGAGGCTATCAAGATAATCCATAAGTTCCTTTTTGAGGTTGGAATTTTTGCAATTCCACCTCATGCGTAAGGTTTCCCCAAAAATCAACAAGGACTTGCTCTCTAGGTGCCTATAAAAATGGTCATTTCCTATACAAAAAAATATATTATCATTAATTTAAAATTAATAATCTAGATGATTTGTGTATGAGAAGGACAACATTAAACAATTAAAATATGAATTGAAACTACCTGGGAGTCTTGATTGTTTTAATGTAATTCCATCATCGTCGACCAAAAATGTGCACGTAAGGGTCCCCGTGCTTGTCAAACGTCTAGCTATAGGAAATACAACCATGTTAACCACATCATGATGACCCTCATCTCTACCACCATCTCTAGACTCTGACCAATGTGTGGGTGTCTGGTGGTGCGTGTCATGGCTCTTATATAAATTAGGTGTGGAAGATGGAGAAGAAAATAGTACTCTAGCATTTGTATGACCACCTGCATTAGGACTCTGTAGCGTCTCTGTAGCGCCGCTACTACCAACACCGGGCTGAACAGGCTCCAAAAAGCTTTTTATAAAAAAGAATTTTTTTTTTCATTAGATAATGTAGAATTTAAAGAACAAAGTTTCATAATTAAACATATGTGTACATTAAGAAAAAAAACTTTAAATTATGGTTATTACCTTATATGTGTTAAGTTGTGACATAAGGAGATTGATCTTTTCTAGGACGTTCGGAGTTTGATCTGGACGATCTAAGAAGCTAGCAATTTCCTTTTTCGCTTTAATGATTTTTTTTTTTAATTAAGACCATCAGATCAGGGGATGAATAAAACTCCTCCTCATCAGTGGAATCATGATCAACATGGCCTGCAGAATACATATAATTTCAACAAAAACAATGTTATTTCAATAACATTATATAAGCAAATAATAAAATTCACATAAAATTAAAGTGGAAATTGATAATCATTTACATGTTCTATGATTGTCCCTTTTCCATGATCATCCTGCCACATTATAATATAATTAGAACCCCCAAATATTTAAAAAATTGTTAGCAATAACAAAAAATAATGTTAAAGATAATATTTACAACAATGTTAAAGATAATAAAAAAATATAATGCAATAAGTAGAGGTTTCTTAAAGAGGTGTTGCATAAGTACCCACACACTATTAGTCCATGTTTCTATTCGATACAAATTGTAATCCACTAATAACTCTTCCCCGAGAGTTAAGTTTCTTATTGCGCATAGGACTACCCGATTCTCTTCATGTCCCTTATATATGTAATTCGATTGTTTGTTTATTGTCCCAAGTCATGTGTTGTTTATAAACCCTACGATATTGTCAGAAGCTTTAGGCCTTCCAACAATATAGATAGTATCTCCCTTGATTTTATCCTTGTTTACTAGTTGTATATAATTTTCGGCGAGTGCATATATCTCCATACTTCGCATGTACCAGAAAATTTGCATCCAATCGTTATAATTTTAACACGGTCTAACATAGTCCATCAATTCAGTTATTTTATTGTGTTTTACAATTATTACATCCATGGAAAATAGCCCCAAGCCATGCAGAGAGGATGGTGCAATGTGATATGTCATGTTGTTGATAACGAAGTCAACATCTATAGCAGGTAGTTCCTTACATACCCTTTGTTTCACCCTATGCTTATACCTAAGTGGCACCTCTATGTCTCGTATTCTCTCATCATCATAAGAGCGTGATCCTCCTTCGGCAAGAAAATTTTTCATGCATCTACAAAAAAAAATTATGCCCTTTTCACCTCTGGTCCTTGTTTGATTATCATATCTACTAGATGTAGTTGCATTTCCCTCTATTTTTCCTAAGATTTCCTCACTCGACGAAGAAATATATGACAGGTACCTTTTTGGTTGTACCTTTAGTTACATGTGCATGTGTTGTTAGTGAGTAGTCCATAATCATCCTAGTTCCAATTTATGGACTTTCTTTTCTATATTCAAAGTTCTAAATTGAAATTTTATATCTTTAGTTTTGGATGCATAATTAGACTAGGGTGAAATTACTAATATTAGTGGTCAATCACCTAATTTAATGTGATATCCCTCTTGATTTTCGACATATTAAGGACATATTAATGTGATAATAGTAAAGACATGATAAGTTTATCATATGGATCTAATAAAAAAATAGTAGGAAGGTTTTTGTTTGTTGTATTTGTGCAAATTAGAATTATTATAAGAGATGTCCACCTAAGATGAGGGTCAATGTTATGGAGTAAGAAATCCAACCATCAGTTGGTGTGTTGAAAATATTGGGTTCTTTAGTTGGAAATATGTTTAAGGCAAGCCAAGAGTAGAACTATACAAATATTAGTTTTGTTCAAGCCAAGAGTAGAACTATAGAAATATTAATTTTGTTCAATCCAATTTCAAGAATAAGTTAGTTATGGAGATGGATAACAATAGTGAAACCCACATTTTTATGTAGGAAGTAGTGGTTCTTAAACTCAATGTGCAGTTGAAATTGATGCAGTCTTTTAAATTGGTGCAGTTGACTTGCAACTGGGCATAAAATGAAAACCGAGACTCAGATTGAGGAACCATTGTCTCTGTTGGATTCTTGGAATAGGATTTTAGCTAGAGCACACCTCACTCCCAATTCCAACCCCTCGTAAGTTGTTTTTTTCATCGATTTCGATAGCTAGTGCTTTGCTCAATAGGAAGAAATGTACCATTTGGATTTAGGGATCCAATTTACGAAACCATGAATCGAGAGGGGATGGAAAATGTGGTCACCTATTCCATGGATAAACAAGCATGCAACATCTCATGGAACTACAAAAGTTTGCTTCACTAGAATTTTATGCCCCAAGAAGGAATTGCTAAGAGTCCTCGAAATGGTTTGGGATGCGACTTGCAACTGGGCATAAACTGAAAATCGAGACTTAGATTGAGGAATTGTTGCATTTTTGGGATTCCTCGCATAGGATTTTATATAGAGAACCCCTCACTCACTAGTGTCATGCCTCCGAAGTTTCATTAATCATTGATTTTGAGAACTAGTGTTTTTCTCAATTTGAAGCAATGCAAAATTTGGATTAAGGGGGAAATTTATGAAACCATGTCTCAGGAGAGGATGGATAATTTTGTCACTTATTTCATGCCTAAACAATATTTTAGCATCTCACAAAACTCAAAAATGTTTCTCCGTTAGTATTTTATGCCCTGAGTGGGAATTGGCCAGTGGTCCCCAAAATGGTTTGACATGCGACTTACAACTGGGCATAAAATGAAAAACTGAGACTCAGATTGAGTAACCATTGTCTTTGTTGGATTCCTGGAATATAACTTTAGCTCGCTTACCCCACATTATCGCTTCCAACTCCTCGGAAGTTGATTTAATCATTGATTTCGAAAAATAGTGTTTTTCTTAGCTTGAAGCAATGCATCATTTGGATTAAGGGGACAATTTACAAAACCATGCCTCAAGAGAGGACCGATAATTTGGTCACCTAGTACATTCCCAAAAAATCTTATAGTATCTCATGGAACTCAAAAATGTTTCTTTGTTAGACTTTTATTCCCTGAGCGAGAATTGGCCAAGAGTCCCATAAATGGTTTGGGATGCGACTTGGAACTGGGCATAAAATGAAAACCAAGCCTCATATTGAGGAACTTTCATCTCTGTTGGATTCCTGGCATAGTATTTTAGCTAGATCATCCTTCACTCTCGGTTCCAACCCCTCGAAAGTTGTTTTCTTCATCAATTTTGATAACTAGTGCTTTTCACACTAAGAAGCAATGCAACATTTGGATTTAGGGGTCCAATTTACAAAACCATGCCTCGGGAGAAGATGGACAATGTGGTATCCTATTCCATGCATAAACAAGCTTTCAGCATCTCACGGAACTCAAAAATGTTGCTTCATTAGTCTTTTATGCCCTGAGAAGGAATTGGCCAAGAGTCCCCAAAATGGTTTGGGATGCGACTTTCAACTGGGCATAAAACGAAGAAAGAGAGTCAGATTGAGGAATCGTCATCTCTTTTGGATTCATGGAATATGATTTTAGATAGAGCACCCGTCACTCTTGGTTCCAACCCATCGGAAGTTGATTTCTTCATTGATCTTGATAACTAGTACTTTGTTTAGTAAGAAGCATTGCAACATTTGGATTTAGTGGCCTAATTTACGAAACCATGCCTTGGGAGTGGATGGACAATGTGGTCACCTACTCCATGGCTAAACAATCATGAAACATCTCATGGAACTCAAAAATGCTTCTCCGTTAGTCTTTTATGCCCCAAGGAGGAATTTCCAGTAGTCCTTGAAATGGTTTGGCATGTGACTTGCAACTGGGCATAAAATGAAAACCGAGACTCGAATTGAGAAAATTTCATCTTTATTGGATTCCTGGGATAGGATTTTAGCTAGAGCACCCCTCACTCATGAGTGCCATGCTTCATAAGTTGATTTAATCATTGATTTCGAGAACTAGTGTTTTGCTTAGTTTGAAGCAATGTAGCCTTTGGATTAAGGGGTCAATTTACAAAACCATGCATCAAGAAAGGATGGATAATTTTTTCACCTAGACGATGACTAAATAATATTGTAGCATATTACAAAACTCAAAAATGTTGCTTCGTTTGTCTTTCATGCCCTGATCGGGAATTGGCCAAGTGTCCCTGAAATGGTTTGGAATGCGACTTGCAATTGGGTATAAAATGAAAACCGAGACTTGGATTGAGAAATCGTCATCTGTGTTTGATTCCTAGCATTGGATTTTATCTATAGAACCCCTCACTCCCAGTTTCAACCCCTCGAAAGTTTCTTTACTCATTGATTTTGAGAACTAGTGTTTTTCTCAGTTTGAAGCAATGCAACATTTGGATTAAGGGGCCAATTTACGAATCCATGCCTTGGGAGAGGATCAATAATTTGGTAAGCTAGTCCATGAATAAATAAGCTTACAACATGTCACGAAACTAAAAAATGTTGCTCCATTAGTATTTTATGCCCTAAGAGGGAATTGGCCAAGAGTCCCCGAAATGGTTTGCGATGCGACTTACAACTCGACATAAAATGAAAATGGAGACTTTGATTGAGGAACTGTCATCTTTTTTGGATTCCTAGAAAACTATTTTAGCTACATCACCCCTCACTCCCTGTTCCAACCCCTCAGAAGTTGTTTCTTTCATCGATTTCGATAACTAGTGCTTTACTCAATAAGAAGCAATGGAACATTTGGATTTAGGGGTGGAATATATGAAACCATGCCTTGTGAGTGGCTAGACAATGTGGTCACCTATTGCATGCCTAAAAAAACTTTGAGCATCTTATGGAACTCAAAGATGTTTCTCTGTTAGTCTTTTATGCCCTGAGGAGGAATTGGCCAAGAGTCCCTAAAATGGTTTTAGATGCGACTTGAAAAAGGGCATAAAATGAAAATCGAGGCTCAGATTGAGAATTCATCATCTCTATTGTGTTCTTGGCATAAGATTTATTTAGATCACCCCTCACTCCCAGTTCCAACCCCTCAGAAGTTGTTTTTTTCATGGACTTCAATAACTAGTGCTTTGCTGAGTAAGAAGCAATGAAACATTTGGATTTAGGGGTAAAATTTATGAAACCATGCCTCAAGAGTGGATGGAAAATGTGGTCACCTATTCCATGGATAAAAAATCATCAAAATCTCATGGAACTCAAAAATGTTTCTCTATTAGGCTTTTATGCCCCGAGGAGGAATTGTTAAGAGTCCCTGAAATGGTTTGGGATGTGACTTGCAACTGGGCATAAAAAAAAAACCTAGACTTGGATTGACGAACCATCATCTTTTTTGGATTCCTCTCATAGGATTTTAGCTAGAGAACCCCTCACTCACAGGTGCCATGCCTCAAAAGTTACCTTAATCATTGATTTTGAAAACTAGTGTTTTGCTCAATTTGAAGCAATGCAATATTTGGATTAAGGGTCCAATTTAAGAAACTATGCCTCAGGAGAGGATGGATAATTTCATCATTTATTATGTGCCTAAAAAATGTTGGAGCATCTCACAGAACTCAAAAATGTTTCTCCTTTAGTCTTTTATTCCATGAGCAGGAATTGGACAAGAATTCCCTAAATGGTTTGGCATGCGACTTGCAACTGGGAATAAAACAAAAAACGAGACTTAGATTGAGGAATTGTTGTCTCTCTTAGATTTATGGAATAGGATTTTAGATAGAGAACTCCTCACTCCCGGTTCCAACCCCTCAGAAGTTATTTTTTTCATCGATTTCGATAACTAGTGCTTTTGTTAATAAGAAGCAATGCAACATTTGGATTTAGGGGTCCAATTTATGTAACCATGCCTCAGAACTGGATATACACTATCGTCACCTAGTCCATGTCTAAAAAAACATGCAACATCTCATGGAACTAAAAAATGTTTCTTTGTTAGGCTTTTATGCCCCGAGGAGGAATTGGCCAAGAGTCCCCAAAATGGTTTGGGATGGGACTTGCAACTGGGCATAAAACAAAAACCAAGACTCATATTGAGAAACCTTTGATTCCAGTGGATTCATTTGATAGGATTTTAGCAAGAGAACCCCTCTCTCCCTGGTGCCATGCCTCAGAAGTTGATTTACTCATTGATGTCGTGAACTAGTGTTTTCCTCAGTTTGAAGAAAAAAAACATTTGGATTAAGGGGTCCAATTCATGAAATCATGCCTTGGGAGGGGATGGAAATATAATCACCTAGTCCATAACTAAAAAATCTTGAAGCATATCACAGAACTCAGAAATGTTTCTCCGTTAGGTTTTTATGCCCCAAGGAGGAATTGGCCAAGAGCCCCTAAAATGGTTTGGGATGCGAATTGTAACTAGGCATAAAATGAAAAGAGGGACTAGGATTGAGGAACCATCGACTTCGATAGATTACTCAGATAGCGTTTCATCTATACCGCCCCTCACTCCTGGGTGCCATGTCTTAGAAGTTGCTTTACTCATTGATTTCAAGAACTAGTGTTTTGCTCAGTTTGAATCAATGTAACATTTGGATTAAGGGTTCCAATTTAAGAAACCATGCATCGGGAGTAGATGGATAATTTGGTCACCTATTCCATGCCTCAAAAACCTTTCAACATCTCATGGAACTCAAAAATGTTGTTGCGTTAGTCTTTTATGCCCTGAGCAGGAATTGGCCAAGAGTCCCCGAAATGGTTTGGGATGGGACTTGAAACTGGGCATAAAACGAAAACTGAGACTCATATTGAGGAACCTTTGAGTCCGATGGATTCATTTGATAGTATTTCAGCTAGACAACCCCTCTCTCCCAGGTGCCATGCCTCTGAGCTTGATTTACTCATTGATGTTGAGAACTAGTGTTTTGCTCAGTTTGAAGAAAAACAACATTTGGATTAAGGGGTCCAATTTATGAAACTGTGCCTCGAGAGAGAATGGAAAATATAGTCACCTAGTCCACACCTCAACAATCTTGAAGCATCTCACAAAACTTAAAATTGTTTCTTCGTTAAGTTTTTATGCCCTGAGGAGGAATGGGCCAAGTTCCCCTGAAATGGTTTGGGATGCGACTTGCAACTTGGCATAAAATGAAAAATGAGACTCAGATTGAGGTATTGTCGACTTCGATAGATTACTGGAATAGGTTTTAAGCTATACCATCCCTCACTCTATAATGTCCCTTTCAAAATAGGAGCTCCAGAGAGGAGGCTTAATGGTCTAAACCTCCCCATTAGACTATAGCTAGGGCCAAAGAGGGGTAAACAGGGTTACTAGAGGTTACTTTAGTCACAGGTGTTATATTCGGAAAGTGACATTGAGCTAAAAAGGGTTAAAAGTGTTTTTAAGTCATTATGAGATAAAAATAGAAGTCAAAAATGAATTAGGGTTTCAACAATGATTTAGGTTTTTGGAAGTCAACAGTGAATTAGGGTTTCAACATGATTTAGGGTTTTGGAAAGCTATAAAGGAAGGGTCAGCGACCTAATTCATCATTATGTAGATTATAACTTTTCATTGAGGAGAAGAGGCACATCTAAGGAGAGATAGTTCAGTGTATTCCAGGAGGAAGACACCACTTGGTTGATTTAGGTGTTGAAAGACACACCCTAGTCATTGAGAAGATCATCCAGGTCTTCCATCATTCTTCAATGATTCTGCAATGATCCCATATTATGGGTATTATATTTTAGTTGCTTATTTGTATTCCGGCTAAGATCCTTTTGTCTTTTTATCTAGTCGAGTGTTGCTATTTTATTCAGCCACAATTTCTTATTTGTATTCTAGCTAAGATCCTTTGTCTATTGATCTAGTCGAGTATTGTTAGTTTATGCAACCACATTTGACCATTTTGTAATCCACAGAGATATCATAATACAAACTCTATAGTAAACCTTTATATGTTGTAAACCTTTAATCCTTTCATCCTACACCTTTGATCCTTCCCACACATTAGCAACGTTTCCTAGAATAGCCAAGTCAAGAACATTACAGTGGTATTAGTGCTTTAGTCCTGCCAGCCTGTGACTAAAGACAATGAGTGCAGCAAAAGAACGAGAGGGTCATGAACATGTAGGTGACAAATATGTCACTTACAACAGGCATCAGGAAAGAAGGCACGGCCCTGATTTTCTCCTTTTTTCTCCTAGCTTGGAGGAAGAGGAAGAGACACATAGAGAAGAAGAGAGAAGGGCAGAGTGTGAGGTTGAACACAATGCAGAGAGGATGATAGGAGACATATATGAGTGACCAGAGGGTAGTGGAAAGGCCCCCGTAGATCCATATGCAGCTTTCATGTAGGTTATCAATGATATGTTAGCTAGTCAATGGACCATGTCTCATTCCTTGGCATAGGTGGTTGATAGCTTGGCTAGAGTGGGCACCCCAGATACACAAGGCCCACATGCAGCATAGGGGAACTCGAGAGCAGGCAGTAGACCCCATTCACCCTCTTTCACATACACCTCTACGAGTACGATTCCCAGACCCTTGTTTCCCAGTTTCCAGAGGGCACCCCCGTTAGCAGCACCACCACTGATAGCACAGAGGCCACCCACTCATGATGATGAAATTGCAGAGTATAGGAGGGAGTACACAAAATTCAGTTGTGACATCCATCAATACATGACCTTAGTCAAGAACTGTGGACTCAGGCTCAGGAACCATCCCAGAGAGACGCAAAGGGGAGGACCACAACAACAGCAGGGGAATAACCTCGATTTCATCTGAAAATTTGGGAAAATCACCATCCCTTATTTCAAAGGATCGTCCAAATACACTACCAGAGCTTGGGTATAGAAGCTAGACACATATTACAAACTCAAACAGATGACAGAGATAGAGGCCATCAGTTTCGTGACCTTACACTTGGAGGGTGAGGCACACGAGTGGTGGTATCATGGACTGGTGACATTGGGTCACAGTTGCATCACCTCCTATAAAAGTTTATAGATAGGATCATCGACAATTTTGACAGGACGGATCTCGAGATACACTCCAGAGATCTAGCCCAGTTGATATAAACTGGCAGAGCAGATACGTTCATCATAGAGTTTTAGTAGGTATCCATGGCAATGATAGATATATTAGAGCCCAGGCTGATCATGCTATTCATAGAAGGACTCATAGAGCCTTTGAAAGGATGGGTGAAGGCATATAGGCCTCCCACTTTGCAAAATGCCATCATTCACACTCAAGATCTGGCAGACTCAGTGCCAAAGACTAAAACTTTCTCCAAATGATTTTTTCCCTAGAGGGATCGAGATAGGAAGCCATTCCAGAGAGACTGGAAGGGCAAGGAGAAGTTGTATAATGAGACTAGGGGAGAGATTATGAGGAAGAATATTTGCTTCAGATGCAAAGATCCTTGGGTCCCATGCCACATGTGCATGGGCAAGGGAGAGATTCATTATATTGCGGTAGCAGAAGATAACATGGACACCGAGGAGGAGGAGAAAGATAGTGGATCCACTAGTTTAGAGGAGGAGTTAGCACTAGTAGAGGAGAAGCCTCCCCGTAGACCACCAACACTGGCAGGAGCCCATCCTCCAGTAGTCCCACAACCACCAGAACAAGCTAACAGGAGGAAAGAAGCAAAGGGAGGTGTCATAGAGACCCTTTTCTGTTGTTCCCAGGTATGATACCCTCCGTATCAGAGGTATTATTTAGGGGAAATTGGCAATCTCCCTGATAGATAGTGGGGCCACCCACAACTTCATCAACACTTCACTAGTATTGAGACAGGCACTTCAGATAGAGGAGTTTTACGGGTTTGATGTTGTGGTAGCAGATGGCCACACAATGGAGTGTCTAGACAGAGTTCCAAACATAGAGATGAAGTTAGGCAACTACATCATGAGAGACACATTTTATGTGGTTGACCTATTGGACACAGATGTGGTGTTAGGAGTTCAGTGGATGATTACATTGGGAAAAATCACCACCAACTACCAAACCTTGGAAATGGGATTCAGAGATCATGATGAGAAGAAGGTTGTTCTAAGGGGTATGTCGACATGAGCACTTAGGATAGTTTAAACCAAGAGGATGGAGAGGATATTTATACATGGGGAGGTAGCATATGCTACAGAATGATTGATCACTACTCAAAAGTATTTGGAAGGTCAACAACAACACCATACAGAGATCAATAATTTATTGGGACAACATTAGTAGGTCTTTGAAGAAACTCCAACAAGGAGACCACCTGATAGGGGGTTTGAGCACACCATTGAGTTGGAGGAGGGGGTCAAACATATGGTCAGCCCCCCCCCTATCGTCATCCTAGGAGGTTCAAGGATGATATAGAAAAGGAAATAAAATAATTCTTGGCGATGGGACACATTAGATCGAGCAGCAGCCTATTTGCTTCTTCAGTTGTCTTAGTTCTAAATAAGGATGGAACCATGAGGATGTGCATTGATTACCGAGCCTTGAACAAGAAAACCATCAAGAACTGGTACCCTATCCCATGCATTGACGAGTTGAAGGATGAACTACATGGGGTAGTTTTCTTCTCAAAAATTGTTCTTCTCTCTGGATATCATCAGATCAACATCCGAGAGCAGGACATAAAGAAGACGACATTTCGATGTCATTTTAGACACTTCGTGTTCCTGGTTATGCCATTTTGGCTAACCAATGCACCCGCTACATTATAGTCTTGCATGAACCATATATTTAGGGGCCAGTTAAGGAAATCAGTCTTGGTTTTCCTCGATGAAATCTTGATTTATAGCCGGTCATGGCAAGAGCATATGAGGCACCTGGATGAGGTTTTGAGCATCATGGAGGTAGAGTCATTATATGCCAAAGAGTCCAAGTGAGAGTTTGGTATGACATAGCTACTTTACTTAGGCCACATCATCAGTGCATAGGAGGTACAAGTGCACCAAGAGAATATTAGGGCCATTCTGGAGTGGCCGACGCCCAAGAATGTGACAGAATTGAGGAGCTTCTTCAGGCTGTGAAACTATTACAAGCGGTTCAGCCAGGTTTTTTCTCAGCTTGTAGCAATGCTAATAGATATTACCAAGAATGGGGCCATCATATGGACCGAGAAATCATAGGAAGCCTTTGATCACATGAAGGAAGTCATGGGTACTTGTCCGGTGTTGCAACTACCAGACTTCACCCTGTCGTTTGTACTAGAGTGTGATGGATCCGATGAAGGGATCAGTGTAGTTTTGATGTAGGGAGGACGCCCCATTGCATTTGAGAGCCTAAATCTTAGTCAACTTGAGAGGTTGTATTCCATTTATGACAAGGAAATGTTGGAAATCAAGCATGCCTTGACCAAGTTCAGACAATATTTGGTGGGCAGCAAATTCATGGTCAAGACTGATCACAACAGTTTGAAGTATTTCCTTGAGCAGAAGGACCTTAGTGAGAGCCAACAGAAATGGGGGATGAAGGTACAAGCATTTGACTTTGACATAGAGTATGTCAAGGGGAAGAAAAACATTGTGGTTGATGCACTATCAAGGAGACCTGCGACATGTTCTTTGATGGAGATTTCAGCAGATCGTAAATCCCACTTGTTAGTGGAATATTCCCAGAACAAGTTTTCTTGTGAGGTGATGGATGGGAAGATATAGGATGATCGGTATAGGGTCATTGATGATGTCATATTTTACAAGGATAGAGTCTACTTGGTGCCAGATTCAGTGCTTAAGAAGAAGATCCTCACCGCAATTCATGATTCACCTCTAGTAGGCCATCAAGGGTTTTTCAAAACCTACAGATAGATTAGAGAGGTGTTCTCATGGAAGGGCCTCAAACAAGACGTTATGAGAAATGCTAGTGAGTGTGTGACTTGCCAATAGAACAAGTGAGAGCATGTTCTTCGAGCAGGGCTACTTCATCCACTCCCCATTCCAGAGAAGAAATGGGATAGTATATCTATGGACTTCATCACAGGTCTTCCCAAGGTCCAGGGTAAGGACTTTATCTATGTAGTGGTAGAAAGATTGACCAAGTTTTCTCACTTCTATGTCATACCATCAGAGTACAATGCAATTCAGGTAGCCAATCTTTTCTTCAGGGAGGTCTTCAAACTTCATTGATTGTCAAAGAACATTTTTAGTGATAGGGATAGTCAGTTCATAGGGACATTTTAGAGAGAGTTGTTTCGGTTGGTGGGGACAACATTGACACCCAACACTAGCTATAAACCTCAAATAGATTGGCAGACTGATATTGTCAACAAGTGGGTTGAAGGGTATTTGAGGAACTATGTAGGAGAATAATAGAGAACATGGGTAAAGTGGTTACATTTAGGAGAACATTGCTACAACACCACCTTCCACATGTCCATTGGTATGACACCCTTTCTAGCATTGTACAATATGATTCTCCCACTTTGGTAAATTTGGTATTCATGGAGAGAAGAGCTCCCAAGGCCAAGGATTGGATCATAGAGAGTCGGGAGATTCTCAAGTTGTTGAAAGAGAACATGCAGATGATGCAAAACTGACAGAAGATAAGTGCGGACAGGCATAGCACAGAGCAAATATTTGAGGTTGGAGATTTGGTTTTCTTGATACTCAAACCCTACATACAATCATCTTTGAAGAAGAGTGGGGCCGAGGATATCAAGCCCAGATTTTATGGTCCTTACAAGATCATGCATTGAGTAGGTGATGTTGCTTACGAGCTAGAGCTTCCAGAGGGAAGAAAGATTCATAACGCGTTCCACGTGTCTTGCCTCAAAAAGGAAGTGGGACAATTCATTAGCACATAAGAGGAGCTTCCCCTGTTGGATGAGGAGGGACAATTGGAGTTAGTTTCGGAGGAGGTTTTGGAGTTCCAGGAGAGGAAACTAAGAAGCAGAGTCATCAAAGAATGTTTGATCAGATGAATATGGATTCCAGTAGAGGACGCTACTTGGGAGAGTGAGCAGGTGTTGCAACACCCTGGACTGGTATTGCTTGAGGACAAGCAATTTCGGGAAGGGAGGACTGTAATGTCCCTTTCCAAATAGGAGCTCTAGAGAGGAGGCTTAATGGTCTAAACCGCCCTGTTAGAATATAGCTAGGGCCAAAGATGGGTGTACAGGGTTACTAGAGGTCACTCCAGTCACAGGTTTTATATTCAAAAAGTGACATTGAGCTAAAAATGGTTAAAAATGATTTTAAGTCATTATGAGATAAAAATAGAAGTCAACAATGAAATAGGTTTTCAACAGTTATTTAGGGTTTTGGAAGTCAACAGTGAATTAGGATTTCAACATGATTTAGGGTTTTGGAAAGCTATAAAGGAAGGGTCAGTGACCTAATTCATCATTATGCATATTATGACTTGTCATTGAGGAAAAGAGGCACATCTCAGGAGAGATAGTTCAGTGTATTCCAGGAGGAAGACACCAGTTGGCTGATTTCAGTGTTGAAAGACACACCCTAGTCACCAGGAAGATCATCCAGGTATTCCATCATTCTTTATTGATTCCACAGTGCTCCCATATTATAGGTATTATATTTTAGTTTCTTAATTGTATTCCAGCTAAGATCCTTTTTTCTTTTGATCTAGCCGAGTGTTGTTATTTTATTCAGCCACAATTGCTTATTTGTATTCCAGATAAGATCCTTTGTCTTTTGATCTAGTCGAGTATTGTCAGTTTATGTAGCCACATTCAACCATTTTGTAATCCACATAGATATCATAATACAAAATTTTCACACATTAGCAACATTTTCTAGACTAGAAAAGTCAAGAACATTACACACTCCCGGGTGCCATGCCTCAGAAGTTGCTTTACTCATTGATTTCGAGAACTAGTGTTTTGTGAAGTTTGAAGCAATGCAAGATTTGTATTAAGGGTTCCAATTTATGAAACCATGAATCAAGAGAGGATGGATAATTTGGTCACCTATTCCATGCCTAAAGAAGCTTGCAACATCTCACAGAACTCAAAAATGTTGCTCTGTTAGTCTTTTATGCCCTGAGCGGGAATTGGCCAGGAGTCCCCGAAATGGTTTGCGATGTGACTTGAAACTGAGCATAAAATGAAAACCAATACTTTTATTGAGGAACCATTATCTTTGTTGGATTCCTAGCATAGAATTTTATCTAGATCACCCCTCACTTCCGGTTCCAACCCCTCAGAAGTTGTTTTCTTCATCGATTTTGATAACTAGTGCTTTGCTGAGTAAGAAGCAATGTAACATTTGGATTTAGGTCTCCAATTTACATAACCATGCCTCATAATCTTACAGACATTGTGGTCACCTATTCCATGGCTAAACAAGCATTCAACATCTCATGGAACTCAAAAATGTTTCTTCGTTAGGATTCTATGCCCCGATGAGGAATTGTCAAGAGTCCTCGAAATGGTTTGGGATGTGACTTGCAACTAGGCCTAAAATGAAAACAAAGACTTATATTTAGGAAACGTCATCTCTGTTGGGTTCCTAACATAGGATTTGATCTATAGCACCCCTCACTTTTAGTTCCAAGCCCTCGGAAGTTGTTCTTTTCATCGATTTTGATAACTACTTCTTTGCTCAGTAAGAAGCAATGCAACATTTGGATTTAGGGGTCCAATTTACGAAACCATGCCTCAATAGAGGATGGACAGTGTGTTCACCTAGTCCATTCCTAAACAGTCATGCAACATCTCATGGAACTCAAAAATGCTTCTCAATTAGGATTTTATTCCCTTAGGAGGAATTGGCCAAGAGTCCCCGAAATGGTTTGGGATGGGACTTGCAACTGGGCATAAAACAAAAACCAAGACTCATATTGAGGAACCTTTTAGTCTGATGGATTCATTTGATAGGATTTTAGCTAGAGCACCCCTCTCTCCCTAGTGCCATGCCTAGGCAGTTGATTTACCCATTGATGTTGAGAACTGGTGTTTTTCTCAGTTTGAAGCAAAACAACATGTGGATTAAGGGGTCCAATTTATGAAACCATGCCTCAAGAGTGGATGGAAAATATAGTCACCTAGTCCACACCTAAACAATCTTGAAGCATCTCATGAAATTCAAAAATGTTGCTCCGTTAGGGTTTTATGCCATGAGGAGGAATTGGCCAAGAGCCCCTGAAATGGTTTGGGATGTGGCTTGCAATTGGGCATAAAATAAAAACCAAGACTAGGATTGAGGAACCATAGACTTCGATAGATTACTAGGATAGGGTTTCAACTATACCACCCCTCAATCTCGGGTTCCGTCCTCAAAAGTTGCTTTACTCATTGATTTCGAGAACTAATGTTTTTCTCAGTTTGAAGCAATGCAACATTTGCATTAAGGGTTCCAATTTATGAAACCATGCATCAGGATCAGATGGATAATTTGGTCACCTGTTCCATACCTAAACAAGCTTGCAACATCTCACAGAACTCAAAAATGTTTCTCCATTAGTCTTTTATGCCTTGAGCGAGAATTGGCCAAGAGTCCTTGAAATGGTTTGGGATGGGACTTGCAACTGGGCATAAAATGAAAACCAAGACTCGTATTGACAAACCTTTGAGTCCGATGGATTTATTTGATACGATTTCAGCTAGAGCACCCCTCTCTCTCAGGTTCCATGCCTCAGAAGTTGATTTACTCATTGATGTCAAGAACTAGTGTTTTGCTTATTTTGAAGCAAAACAACATTTGGATTAAGGGGTCCAATTTATGAAACCGTGCCTTAGGAGAAAATGGAAAATATAGTCACCTATTCCACACCTAAACAATCTTGAAGCATCTCATGGAACTCAAAAATGTTGCTCCATTAGGTTTTTATGCCCTAAGGAGGAACCGTCGAAAACGAAAATGAAAACTGTTGCTCCATTAGGTTTTTAGGTTTTTATGCATAAAACGAAAACTGAGACTCAGATTGAGGAACCGTCGAATTCTATAGATTACCGGGATAGGGGTTCAGCTATACCTCCCCTCGCTCCTGGGTTCCATGCCTCAGAAGTTTCTTTACTCATTGATTTTGAGAACTAGTGTTTTGCTCAGTTTGAAGCAATGCAACATTTGGATTAAGGGTTCCAATTTCTGAAACCACCCATCGAAAGTGGATGGATAATTTGGTCACCTATTCCATGCCTAAAAAATCTTGGAACATCTCATAGAACTCAAAAATGTTGCTCCATTAGTCTTTTATGCCCTAAGCGGGAATTGGCCAAGAGTGCCTAAAATGGTTTCGAATGCGACTTGAAACTGGGCATAAAATGAAAACCGAGACTTATATTGAGGAATTGTTATCTCTTTTGGATTCTTAGCATAGGATTGTAGATAGAGAACCCCTCAATCCCAGTTCCAACTCCTCAGAAGTTGTTTTTTTCATAGATTTCGATAACTAGTGCTTTACTCAGTACGAAGCAATGAAACATTTGCATTTAGTGGTCCAGTTTACATAACCATGCCTCGGGAGCGGATAGACATTGTGGTCACCTAGTCCATGCCTAAACAAGCATGCAACATCTCATGGAACTCAAAAATGTTGCTTCCTTAGTCTTTTGTGCCTCGAAGAGGAATTGCCAAGAGTCCCCGAAATGGTTTGGGATGTGACTTGCAACAAGGGATAAAATGACAACTGAGACTCAAATTTAGGAACCGTCGTCTTTGTTGGATTCCTAGAATAGGATTTTAGCTAGATCACCTAGTCCATACCTAAACAATCATGCAACATCTCATGGAATTCAAAAATGTTTCTTAGTTAGGCTTTTATTCCCTTAGGAGGAATTGTCCAAGAGTCCCCGAAATGGTTTGGGACGGGACTTAAAACTGGGCATAAAATGAAAATTGAGACTCGTATTGAGGAATATTTGATTCCAATATATTCATTTTATAGGATTTCAGCTAGAGCACCCTTTTCTCCCGAGTTCCATGCCTCGAAAGTTGATTTACTTATTGATGTCGTGAACTAGTGTTTTGCTTAGTTTGAAGAAAAATAACATGTGGATTAAGGGGTCCAATTTATGAAACCGTTCCTCGAGAGAGGATGAAAAATATAGTCACCTATTCCACACCTAAACCATATGGAAGCATCTCACAGAACTCAAAAATGTTACTCTGTTAGGTTTTTATGCCCTGGGGAGGAATTGGCCAAGAGCCCCTGAAATGGTTTGCGATGCAACTTGCAACTGGGTGTAAAATGAAAACCAAGACTCAGATTGAGGAACCATAAAATTTGAAATATTATTGGGATTGGGTTTAAGATATACCATCCTTCACTCCTGGGTGCCATGCCTTAGAAGTTGCTTTACTCATTGATTTCAAGAACTAGTGTTTTGCTCAGTTTGAAGAAATGCAACATTTAGATTAAGGGTTCCAATTTATGAAACCATGCATTAGGAGAGGATGGATAATTTTGTCACCTATTCCATGCCTAAGCAAGCTTGCAACATCTCATGCAACTCAAAAATGTTGCTCTGTGAGTGTTTTATTCGCTGAGCGGGAATTGGCCACGAGTCCTAGAAATGGTTTGGGATGCGACTTGAAACTAAGCATAAAATGAAAAATAATAATTGTATTGAGTAGCCATGATCTATGTTGGGTTCCTAGCATAGGATTTTATCTAGAGAACCCCTCACTACCGGTTCCAACCCCTTTGAATTTTTTTTTTCATCGGTTTCTATAACTAGTGCTTTGCTCAGTAAGAAGCAATGCAACATTTGGATTTAGGGCTCCAATTTACTAAACCATGCCTTAGGATAATATTTGCAATGTGGTCACCTATTCCATGCCTAAACAATAATGAAACATCTCATGCAACTCAAAAATGTTTCTCTGATAGGCTTTTATGCCTTGAGGAACAATTGGGCAAGACTCCCTGAAATGGTTTTGAATGCAACTTTCGACTGGGCATAAAATGAAAACCAAGACTTGGATTGAGGAACCATCGACTTCAATGGATTACTGGGACAATATTTCATTTATACCACCGCTCACTCCTGGGTTCCATGCCTCAGAAATTTCTTTACTCATTGATTTTGAGAACTAGTGTTTTGCTCAATTTGAAGTAATGCAACATTTGGATTAAGGGGTCCAATTTATGAGACCATGCCTTAGGAGCGGATGGATAATTTTGTCACCTATTCCTTGCCTAAAATTCTTGCATCATCTCATGGAACTCAAAAATGTTGCTCTGTTAGTATTTTATGCCCTGAGCGGGAATTGACCAAGAGTCCCCAAAATGGTTTGGCATGCGACTTGCAACTAGGTGTAAGAAGAAATGCAACATTTGGATTTAGGTGTCCAATTTACAAAACCATGCATCAGGAGTGGATAGACACTTTGGTCACCTATTCCATGGCTAAACAAGCATGCAAAATCTCATGGAACTAAAAAATGTTGCTCCGTTAGGCTTTTATGCCTTGAGGAGGTATTGCGAAGAGTCCCTGAAATGGTTTGGGATGCGACTTGCAACTGGGCATAAAATGAAAACTGAAACTCGAATTGGGAAACCGTCATCATTGCTGGATTCTTGGCATAGGATTTTATCTAGAGAACCCCTCAGGCTTGATTCCAACCTCTCAAAAGTTGTTTTCTTGACCTATTTTGATAACTAGTGCTTTTCTTAGTAAGAAGCAATGCAACATTTCAATGTAGGGATCTAATTTATGAAACTATGCCTCAAAAGAGGATGGACAAATTCATCACCTATTCCATGCCTAAAAAAGCATGCAACATCTCATGGAACTCAAAAATGCTTCCAAGTTAGGTTTTTATTACCGAAGGAGGAATTGGCCAAGAATCCTCGATATGGTTTGGGATGAGATTTGCAACTAGTCATAAAATGAAAACCATGACTCAGATTGAGGAACCATCAAGTCTGATGGATTCATGGGATAGGATTTCAGCTAGAAAACCCCTCACTCTTGGGCACCATGTATTAGAAGTTTCTTTATTCATTGATGTCCAGAACTAATTTTTTTCTGATTTTAAAGCAAACCAACATTTGGATTAAGAGGTCCAATTTATGAAACCGTGCCTCAGGAGAGGATGGAAAATATAGTCACCTATTCCATTCTTAAAAGAGCATGAAACATCTCATGGAACTCAAAAATTATTCTCAGTTAGGATTTTATGCCCTGAGGGGGAATTGTCCAAGAGTCCCTAAAATGGTTTGGGATGCAACTTGCAATAGGGCATAAAACGAAAACCGAGACTCAGATTGAGGAACCGTTGAGTCCTATGGATTCATAGGATAGGATTTTTTCTATATCACCCCTCACTCTCAGGTGCCATGCCTCAAAAGTGTATTTACTCATTGATGTCAAGAACTAGTTCTTTGCTCAGTTTGAAGCAAACCAACATTTGGATTAAGGGGTCCAATTTATGAAACCATGCTTCGGTAGCGGATGGAAAATATATTCACCTAGTACATGCCTAAAAAATCTTGTATCATCTCATGAAACTCAAAAATGTTGCTCTGTTAAGTTTTGATTCCCAGAGGAGGAATTGTCCAAGGTCCCTGCAATGGTTTGGGATGCGACTTGCAACTGGGCATAAAATGAAAACTGAGACTCGAATTGAGGAACCATCATCTTCGATGGATTACTGAGATAATATTTCAGCCAGACCACCCCTCACTCCTAGGTGCCATGCCTCGAAAGTTTCTTTACTCATTCATTTCGATAACTAGTGTTTTGCTCAGTTTGAAGCAATGCAACATTTGGACTAAGCGGTCCAATTTATGAAACCATGGCTTGAGAGTGTATGGATAATTTGGTCACCTATTCCATGCCTAAACAAGCTTGCATCATCTCATGAAACTCAAAAATGTTGCTCTGTTAGTATTTTATTCCTTGAGAGGGAATCAGCCAAGAGTGCCCGAAATGGTTTGGGATGCGACTTGAAACTGGGCGTAAAATGGAAACCGAGACTAATATTGAGGAACCGTCGACTCCGATGAATTACTAGGATAGGATTTCAGCTAGACCACTCCTCACTCCTGGGTCCCATGCGTCATAAGTTTCTTTACTCGTTGATTTCAAGAACTAGTGTTTTGTTCAATTTGAAGCAATGCAACATTTGGATTAAGGGGTCCAATTTACGAAACCATGCCAGATATGGATTTTTAAGAAGACTTAGCAGGTTTTAATAGATATATAGTAGTTGACGAGAGCATGGATTCATATATTGGTTCAAGGAGTGGTTCAAAGACAAAGGAACATTATCGTAATGGATGATAATTACAAAGGAAATGGATCAAACAATACTAATGGATTACAAATTGACAGATATTTTTTGGAAACACGTAGTGCATATATCAGTTCACATTCAAAATAGAGTAATGCTCAGAAACAACACTGATAAAACTCCCTATGAGCTATGGAAAGGAAGACCAGCAAATGTGAATCACTTCAGAGTTTTTGGAAGCAAATGCTACATCAAAAGATAAGATGGAAGAATGGGAAAGTTTGACTCTTGTGTGGAAAAAGTACAAGGAAAGAATACAAGTGTTACAATCTAAGATTAAACAAAGTCGTGGAAAGCATCAATGTAACAATTGTTGAAACAGGCAAACCAGAATCAAACAAAGAAGAAAACAAATCAATGGAACAACTTTTTGAAGAAGAAGAAGAGGAATATGAAGATGAAGAAAATCCAGCAAAAGTTGAAGAGCAAGTTCAACAAGTATCTCCAAAGACACCTAGAAAACGAGTACAGAAGAATCATCCTTTAGATCAGATTATTGGAAACAAAGATGCAGGAGTTAAGACTAGAATAAAAATCCATTCACTAGAACAAACGCACTTAGCACTCTTATCTACAATTGAACCAAACTGTTTTGAAGAAGCCAGCAAGGATGAATTTTGGAATAAGGCCATGAATGAAGAATTGGATCAAATAGAGAAAAATGACACTTGGGA
>JZKD02S2070903.1:0-10188 GCA_000966675.3 Picea glauca | reverse complement strand
AAAAATTTGTATTTATGTTTTCCACTTTAAACATATTAAAATATATATAAAAAATAAATAAAAAATAAAAAATAAAAAAATAAAAGAAAATATAATAAATAATTATAACGTTACCCAAATTTAACGCTACCAAATAAATATAATTGTAATGGCCAAATATTAAACAAAATTTGAATGAAATGAAATGGCCGTGCGGGCTAAGTTGGCAGCATGGGCTCGCATGTAGCCCACGTGTCCTTCACCTTTATTTATGGGAAGCCCACTTTATTAAACCCTAACTCTCCATTTTGCCTCCTCATTTGTTGTGGTCGCCTGTGCAGGGAGGCATGAGGGAGCATGGCCGCCATGGCGAATACAGTGCGCAGGCCCCTCTGGTGTATGGTAACCGGTTCTAGAGCTTAAGATCCTGCAAACGCTGTGAAAAACAGTGCTTTTCATGTGTTGTTTGGTCCCTGGCTGTGCAAACAATCGGATTTTGAGAAATGATAACGCTAACTACTGTCTTTTGAGTCATTTAGCCACTAAAATCCCTTCAATGGGGTAAACAGCTTTTTTTTTCATGGTAGATAGGTCGGTGATATATTTTTTTTGGATATTGCTTTTATTTTTGCTGCATTAAGTTCAAGGACTGTGTGGAACGGGCTTTGAACCTGACCCACGGGCTCTCCCTATGTGCCCTGTGTGTTGGTGCTTCCTCGGTGCTTAACATTTCTATTATATATATTTTTTGTATTTATCTATAAATACGGCAATGCAGGTGACCTTTAAAGCTCTGTACAGAAAGCTTCATATAGGAGCTCGTCCAATTTTTAGGGAGATACCTGTAATATCTGCTTCTATACGCCTTTTTTTTTTTTAATTCTTCATTATTAAGCTTTATTACAGCATGTAAAAGCAGCGTATAAAACTCTCTATTTTATGGGAATGATATCGATTTTCTTTCCAGTGTACCGATTATGAGAAAGAGAAGGATATTTATTTACCTCCATGAAAGGGAAAGGCTTAGGGATAGGGTTGAAGGATGGATCTTTTCTTGCCATGAAAAGGAGAAGGCGCTAGGTCAATCTGTCAGGTAGAGGAATGGGTTGAGAGTCTCGAGTTCGGACATTGGATATGCGATTGCGGTCTCAGGTCTGTGGTCGGCCCCGAGATAATGAGGCCTGGGTTCTAACTTCTAAAAGTCCATCTGAGGATGGGATCAAAGTTACCAGCCTCCTGCACTATAGTTTGCCTGTTCCAATAGGTGTTGTTCTGAAGCAATTCGTTACCCTTTTATAGATCGAGATGCAGTAGATTAATATTGAGACTCCGTAGTTAGGGACCCAGTAGAGGATCCAAATATAGTTCCTACAAAAGAAGAGCAAAGGACACGTGCCAAGCCCATAAGCCGATTTTGTTTTGTTCTCTACGCCTCCTGCTACCAGTAGATTTCTGAAGCTACCTGGGATAAAGAGATCATTCTCACATAGTAGATCATTCTCTACTATATTTAAACAAGTGTCCCCACAATATTTAGATTTCTCGGGGAAGGGAAGCTCACTCTCTCTCCTTCCTCTCTGCCTTCCCTCATGTCGACGCCCACAACATAGTCCAAATAGGCTTTCAACATTATAAATAGTACCTGTCACCCCATTCTCTGAAGAGATAGAAACACCTCAATGGAACGATTTATTGAAATGCCCCACCTAGTCTATCTATCTGTACTCGACTTAAATAATAATAATGGCTTAGCAAGGATAGACCAACAGTTACTTGTTTTCGAGGAAAGTCTCAAATAGAGAAATTGATAAAACAAAACAATAAATTTCATATATATATACAAGTAATATGAAAGTTTTCCGTCAAGATGATGCCTATTTTTTTTTATAACAACTCATTTCAAAGTATGCCATGGATTCCAGAGAGTTTATAGGTCTGGTGGGTTTCTGCCGTGAAATGGGCTTAGAAAAACAAGCAAATCGAGAGCTTTTTAGTTGTTTTTTTTTTTGCTGTAACGACCTAGTTACTTATTGTACTTCATTAGTTTGTTTTGCATTTATTTATTTTATTTTTATTTTTATTAATGTTCTATCTTTTATGTGCAGGTTAAGTGGAGGGGAATTTGAGTTGCGAACGTGGCCCTTAAGGCTCCAGTGTTTCAACTACGCTCTAATACCAATTGTAATGGCTCTAATTTAATTTAAACAACCATTGAATTAGAATACAACAGTAAAATTTAAAAATTACTTCATCTAGCACATTCGAAATCTAATTTTTCATAGTAATAAAATTTAATAACAATTTAATTCAAAACAATTCATAATTCTAACGTGAACCTGATGTTGTCGCTTGCTTCCTTCCCGCTCCTTTAGAACACAACCCAAAACCAACCTCCCTGCCGACTAGTTAGCTTCTAGCCCTAGGATATCAACGGATATCCTAGCCCTCCGAGCCCAAAACCCCCCAGCAACCCTGATCCACTGCTATAATCCAAACTCTCCAAGTCTCCTCTCCCTGCAATACTCAAATATCCCCAAAATCCTTTTCCCTTCCTGTAGAATGCATCCCCCTCTAAACTCCTTCCCCCCCCCTTATTCCTCCTTCACCGTCTTCCCCTCATTAACTCCCTACCTAACTTCTTTATTACACCTTATCCCATCGCCATTAATACCCTTATCCCTCTTTTATTACTTATCATAATGTATTGAATACGTTATCCCTTGTGGGATACATAACTCAATTTAAACATTATATTTTATTATCCACCTCTTATTTAATACTTTATTAATTAATGAATTAATTAATAATCAAATTAATCATTAACCATCATGAACAACTGTTTTAATAATAATCAATTAGAAATGTTATTTTAAGACATAAATATAGTTTAGCTAATCTTTTTAGGATTATATTATTAAATTAATCATCTTAATAATTAAGGGTCATTATAGGGGGGATCTGACTAACTGTGTTGTTAATCCCACGAGGGCCCTTATAACTGATTTGATACCTCCGATATTTTGAAGGGGGTTTGAGGCCCCTCTTGGGAAAGTCATACCTACTCTAGTGAGAGAGGCCCCTTTTCAGCCACTATATCCTATTTGTGTGCATTTGGCCTTTTTATTTTTATTTTGGTGTGCTCTTTGATTGTTAGTTGGCCTTAGGATTTTTTTTTTTATCTCGAGTCTTGAGTCATCATGGATCCATACCAGCTTCTTCGTTGGTCTCACCATTTTTTGAAGTTACCACCGTATCTTGAGTCTTTGCCTTCCAAAAGGCATAAAGTTATCACACCTGATACACATACCTCCACCTATGAGACTTGTTATCATACAAGTATGAGTACTGAGTCGAGTTAGAAAAACACTGGGAGTCCTTTGACTCCCATAACTACTATAGTTAATGGTACTCCTTTGATACCTTCAACCACTATGGTTTTAGTGTCAGAGGTTCCCATCGTCACTCCTATTAGGCATGTGGTTGCTACTCAACCCATAGTCACAAACCCTTTTGGGTTTCTTTTTCATTCACCTAGATAAAATTATCATTGTATACCTATGGCCTCTAACCCTTTCTCTTATGGTATGCCAAACCTTACATTGCAATTTTTTTTGTCCATTCCACCGACGAATACAAATCCTAGTATTGGACCTAGGGGCATGACCCCTCCATATACTCCTCTCTCTCTCTTGATGGAACTCAAATTCCCTAAGTGAATCCTTTGTTCGAGTGTCAACCTCCATTTTTGTTTGGGTCTAATCCTGGTCTCAATGGTCCTGGATGGAATAATCAACTAGATAGATAAGTAACTCCCATTGTTCTATCCTTTACTTTTCCTTGTCTACACTGATTCTGAATAATACATTTGGTATGACGAATCCACCTCTATCCTTAGGATTTGCACCCGAGGGAGGTCATTTTCATACCATGGGAAACTGCCAGCCTGGAGTACCTCTAGATGGGGGAAACGTTTATAACGAACATTATATTGTTCCTACAGGCATGATTCCCAACCAACCTTTTGTGAATCAGTTGGGAGGAGGATACCATAATCCTAGACAAGGCCATGGTGTATACCAGAACCCTGGATGGGATGCAATTCCTTTGCAACAACCTTTCCTAGGAGCATGGGATTAGGTGTCGCAACCTTCACTCCCTTTTTCTACCCACCCTTAATTTTCCATACTTCTCAAGATTAATGAATGACCAGGTGCATCATGATCCGTGATTGCCCACTGTCCCCACTAAGATTCCTTCGGATATTCTGAAATTCGAGGGAAAGACTGGTGAGGATCCAGGTGATCACGTCACTACTTTTCATTTTTGGTGCTCGTCTAATTCTCTTGATGACAACTTTATTCATTTGAGATAGTTTCAACACACCCTCAAGGGGGTTGCAGTGAAATGGTACATCGAGCTACCAGTGGGTACATATGGGAATTTTAATCAGATGGTTCTAGTATTTCTCAACCACTTATAGTTGTTAGTTCATTATGATGTCGACATAGAAATCCTATCAACCTTTTGCCAAGACAAGGACACACATATCTCATACCAAATCCAAGAGTGGCATAGAAAGAAGAGGTTGATCAAAGCCTACATTCCTCAATATTTCTTATTGGAATGGTTTCTCAAGTATTCATTGCCTTATATTTCGAAGGATGTTTCTACATCCGGGGTAACCACTGAGGAAGAAGCTATTTTCAAAGCCCAACAACTGGACCTCATATATGTCTAGTCTGGCATGTGATATGAAAATCTTCCTAACGCACCGAGGTAAAATTATGGCCCAATAAAAAACCATGGGCCTCATGTCGATGGAATCATAGGGTCTGCAAATACTATGTTTGCAGACTTGGTGATGAACAAGATGAAGGAGTTGTCTCTGAGATAGTATGTAGCAGGACCAACTTCATCTCCATGCTCCACTCCCACTTAGTCGATAGATTTTCATTTTGTACAATCGTCAACCAGCCCAAATGGTGACCAACAATGAGGAGAGAATAGAAGGATAGGATGAGGTAATCGTAAGGGTGGGAGGAATGATAATAAAAACAAGGAAAATAATAACAATTATGGACTCAAGGTTAATGTTGGTGAAGGAAAGAAAGAAAAATGGAAGGTGAATTTTCCTTGTAAACTTTGTATCGATGATCACCTTACCCACTTATGCCCCAAATTTGAGGAGGCCGCGAGGATATTATCTCAAATGTCCATGGTGCTGAATAATCCATTTTTGCATAATCAAAACCTAGCCGTGAGCTCCTCTAACACCAGAAACTCATCGAGTGGGAATCAAAACGACACGGTGCATGACGGTCAAGTCTTAGATTGATGTAGCCACATGATCTCATGATTACAGTTCTTTGCAAACTGTTCTAGGTCTAGAATCTCCCCCTCCCACATAAACACATTTGTAGATCGAAAATCGAGAGCCTCCGCCTCGTATTCCGAAAGTAATAATTAAACACTCTACCCACAACCCAAATGCTTGATCTTTGTAGAACTATTCGATTGTCAAGGATCTAGGTCAAACCCCTTCTATGATGTCAGCTTTGGAGGTAATCCAGATGTGTCCTTCATATAGGAACACCCTATTATCTTCTTTAGGCTCTCTAGACCCATGTTGCCTTGCTTTCCTTACCACGTGGCATTTCAAATACATGTGGATTACTCGAAGTATACCATAAAACGTATTGTTATTGATGAAGGTGCTCCAACATGCGTGATGTCCCTAACTTGTTGGAAATCCATTGGCTCTCCAAGCCTCTCTCAATATCTGACCATATTGACCGCATTAGATGGTATTTCTTTCTACCCCCACAAAATTCTTCCTGCCTATCCGGTCTAGTTAGGAGGGAAGACAGTGGAGGTGGATTTTGAGGTTGTTGAGGTGCCCATTGACTATAATTTATTTCTTGGGCATAATTGGACTTATTCCATGACGACATTCATGTCGTCCATTTTTCGTACTTTATGCTTTCCTCAAGAAGGGAAAATCATGAGGATTGATCAATTATCCTTTGTGCATGCTAGTACCAGTGCATCAATTGGACCATCGATCCCAGTGATGGAAAATTCTCAGCCCACAACTAAGTATATTGTTGTTGAAATGTATTCCTCCCTCATGGATACTTTTGATTTCATCGCATGAATCCATCACATTTATGCCATGTCTAGTAGGTCTTCTTCATTAATAAGGTCCATTCCTTTCCACACCTCATATTTAAACTATCCTTGGACCCTACCTTCCTCGACCATGTCCTTTGAAGGTTAGCCACATACTGGAATGGCCATGCCACTGTCATCAACAAAATTCGTGTATCAGACAACTCTCGACTCTACTCCTGACCAATATCATGTCTCCTTGTAGAAGGATGAGGATGATCTTGTTCTTGAGCCCATATGGGCCACCTCATCATATTTCTCACATGATTGTCTCGATTATAATTTACCTTTGGATGAAGCCATATTAGAGGTCATGGATGGTCTCGATAGGCCATGGGATTATATGAATCATCGCTCTTACTACTTCTGAGATCTTGTTAGGATAAAAAATGACAATTTTAGATCTACCTTGAGTGAGATGGTCGGTCATGCAGTAGTTCAACTAGATACACAAAACATTTATGACGGAGGAAAAATCATGAATATTTCTCCTACCGTAATGATCTACATCTCTCAAATCCCTAGAAAGATTGAAAATGTATATATCGGTGCGGATTGTTCTCCTGAAGAAATTCAAATCTTCACTGATCTCTTCAAGGAATTTCGTGATGTATTTTCTTGTTCATATAAAGAGATTCCAGGAATCAACCCTCATATTGTCGAACATGGAATTAAGTCTTATCGAGGTGCAAACCTGTTCAACAATGTTTTAGAGCTATTAACCCTAGGAAGGCCCCTCCTATTAAGGAAGTGTTGGAAAAACTACTTAATGCTCATTTCATCTACCCGGTTTCTTTGACTGAATGGGTGTCCAATCATGTTCTTGTGAATAAGAAACAAGGAACCATTCACGTATGTATGGATTTTCGAGACCTAAAAAAGGAATGTCCTAAAGAAACCTTCCCGACAACTTTCATTGATCAGATTCTCGAAGAGTGTGAGAGAAGTGAGGTTTTTTCTTTTATGGATGAATTTTTAGGATACAATCAAATTGAGATTAAACCTGAGGATCAATATAAGACAAAATTTATTTGTCCTTGGGGCACTTTTGCATACCATAAAATTCTTTTTGGCCTTAAAAACACTAGATCAACCTTCCAACTCACCATGACCTTTGCATTTCACAATCTCAAGCACATCGTCGAAGCTTATCTTGGTGATCTCACTTCTCACTCTCGCACAAGAGTAGATCATTCCACCCACCTTCGACTCATTTTTGAGAGATTTCGCTAGTATCGAATCTGTTTAAACCCTCACAAGTGAATCTTTTGCATTAGGTATGGATGTCTCTTAGGGTTATTAGTCTCATATAATGGGATCTTGGTGGATCCTATGAAGGTTGAGGCAATACTTTGATTTCCTCCCCCGTGCAACATTCATAAACTTCAGTGTTTACAGGGGAAGGATAACTTCTTACGTCGGTTTATAGTGAACTATTCCATTATAACTAATGGTTTCATGCATCTCTTGAAGTACACTTTGTTTATATGGGATGAGAGAGCCCAAGAATCCTTTGATGCTCTTAAGAAAGGATTGGTATCAACACCTCTATTGAAGCCTCTTGACTACAATAGAGATTATTTGTTTTATATCGTCCCATCTGAAGGGATGGTTGGCATGGTTCTAGTTCAGGAAGAAGATGAAATCCATGAGCACATAATCTACTATCTTAGTTGAAATTTAATTAGTCCTAAACTTAGGTACTCCCGCATTGAGAAGCTAGCCTTGGTTATCATACACGCGGTTCAAAGATTAAGACATTATATATTTCTTTGCAAAACTATCATAGTTGTAGACATCAATCCATTTCAATATTTACTTACCCGACGTATCATAGGGGGAAAATACAATAAGTGGATTGTTATTATGCAAGATTTTGACCTTGACTTTGCTTCAACAAATTCTAAGAAATCACTGGTTTTTGTCGCGCTGATATTGGAATTCCCTAGATTATATGAGGATGTTATCCATGTCGATTCATTCAAAGATGAACATATTTTTCTTATCTCATCTTCAAACCCCTAGTATGGAGACATTTTGATAGATCTTCAAGGGTTCAAGTTCTCTTAGCATCTTTCGAGAGACAATCGACAACATATATGACATCAAGCTAAAAAATACCTTATCGCTGGCAACACTTTGTATTGTTGAGGCATAGATAATATATTGCATCGTTTCTTGGCTCATGAGGAAGTTGAGTCCATTCTTAATGACTGTCACAGTGGGGCTTGTTGTAACAACCCTCCTCACTAAGGACATCTACTTAGTCAACTGGTGAAAATTTTTTATTTTTTATTTTTTCTTTAGTGTGTGCGCGTGTGTAGAAGAAACAACCCCCTCGACTCTAAGTCAACACTCGAACCGACAGGATGCAAGTAATACAAACAAAATCAAGATGAGACGACATAATGTAGCGACAATAAGAAGAAAATGCCCCCAAACAGGAGGCTGGCAACTAATGGCTGTAGGCAGAGACAGACACCAGGGGTTAGGCACAGTACTGTCACAGAAGGAACGAATCCGTCAGTAGAGTCGCAGTAGTGGAACTGTGCCTTTAAACAGCCCNCCTGGATAAGGACATCTACTCAGTCAACTGGTGATTTTTTTTTTTTTAAAGTGTGTGCGCGTGTGTAGAAGAAACAACCCCCTCGACTCTAAGTCAACACTCGAACCGACAGGACACAATTAAGACGAACACAATCAAGACGACCCGACATATCATAGCGACAACAAGAAGAAACGCCCCCGAACAGGAGGTGGGAAACTAATGGCTGTAGGCAGAGAAAGACACCAGGGGTTAGGCACAGTACTGTCACAGAATGAAAGAATCCGTCAATAGAGTCATAGTAGTGGAACTGTGCCTTTAAACAGCCCGAGACTACTGATACGGCTCAGAATGTGTCGCAAGAGTGGAACTGTGCCTTTAAACAGCCCGAGGCTCTTGATACGGCACTGGATTCCTTCCACTGGATTACACACAGACATACATACTAAGCTGCAAGAGGAGTCTATATCCCGCCCGACTCTGACAGACCAAGCACACATAAGTTTACTACCCGATACCACCGTAGATGAACAAGGACTACAATCTACCCTAGTCTTAAGACCATTCCATCGCACCACTATAGATCAGTTGTCGTCTAGGTACCTTCTAAAAGTAATCATGCCAGGCCTTATTGTGCAAGCCTATTCTTGACTGGGTCATCATTTAACCAAAAAGAATCCATATTTAACAAGTGAAAGACTAGTTAAAAGTTCATTTATAACAACCTTAACCTTTAACTTAAGGTTAGCACAACAGTCTAAATTCCATTACTTAGGCATATACTTCAAATAACACAAAGAGTTATGTCTTATCAATGGGCAATAATCTATAATTATTCGGTCATAAATAAAACACCCTCCTAATCAATGAACTCAACAATTCCAACCAAAATAACCACTGGAACAAATCATCAATTAAAGAGGAATTTACCCTTTAATTATGATTAAAGCGACGTTCGTAAATCATTTGTCTCCTTCGTCGAAAGACAAGGAATAGTTATGATTCATTGTTTAAAACAATATTAACCTGAGTCTAAGATGAGAATGCCATAATAACGCAACATACTGAATTCAATGATTCGCTTAGGTTTTAATCAAGAATCATTAACTCATAAATATAAATGCAAACTTCCTCCAATAGCCTTGCCCTTATGAATAAATTTAACACCCATAGTAAAAACACCATTGGATAAGGCAAGGAAGATAGAGAATACCGCTAAAAAGGGTAATGAAGCTATGGGTAAATTTAATTTAATTAAGTGCCTTTAATGCACCCTTAAAAATGCAACGAAAAATAGAAGACCACTAAAAGATAATAAAGCTATGGATAACATTTAATTTAATTAGGCACATTTAATACATCATTAGAAATGCAATGAAAAATAGAAGTACCTCTAAAAGGTAATGAAACTGTGGATATAATTAATTCAATTAAGCGCATTTAATACATCATTAACCATGCAATTAAGAATAGAAACACCACTAGAGGTAATAAAG
>JZKD02S2070892.1:25874-51430 GCA_000966675.3 Picea glauca | reverse complement strand
CATAAAGCTTACATCCCTTGCATATGCTCTTCCATAGCTACAAGGAAGAGATGAACCTCAGGGAAATACCTTAGTTCCAACCTAGAATCACGTGTCTCTATCCCTCATCATTGACCAAGATCAACCATTTCATCTTACAGTTGAGTATCGACTCATGCGATTCCAACGAGTCCATAATGATCACGACATCATAAGATCCTAAGATCATGACTTACAAGTTCTCCCTGGTGACAAAATCTCCCAGGTTAAGGGTACAACCCATAACCTTCCCTCCAACCTTTTGTTTGGCTCCCAAATCCATCTCCATAAAGATAAATGCATCATATTTGACTGCCTTTACCTTAATCCTTTTTAGCACTGCACTAGAAATGAAACTCTCGATAGAATCAAGATCTATCAAAATAATAAGGTTTTGGTCAGCAACGGTACCTGACGTCTCGAGCACAATCGATTGGTGCTATGCCTGGTGGTTATTCATCGTTACATGAATCTGATGGGCCTTGCCCAAATCTCCCACGGTAGTGGGTCTGACTGATCCATATGCTCTAGTCTGTTCCACTGGACAGTTGCTCTGGTAGTGTGGCTCCCAACAAGTCCAACACCCCTTCTTCGATCCAGTACTCTCGGTACCATAAGTAGAATTTGACGGCCCACCGGCCTGGAATCCTGGTCTTTTCTGCTGAATAGGGATAAACTGTTGTTCCTGATGTTTTGGTCCTCGATAAGGAGTCCATTGTTGAGACGTTGGTCATTGAGGTGTAGTGAAAGTGGATCCTCTCTGGAAGCCACGATATCCTGGAGTCTATCTATATGGTGTCTAATGTTGTTGCGCAACAGATGACACTTGCCCTGCTGGTCTCGCTGAATTCCTACTCTAACCCCTGCTGATAAGCTCCTCCTCTGCTATGAGGGCCTTCTGAATGACATCATGCAAGGTTCACAACATCAAAATCCTAACTTTTACACGAATACTGACATTAAGTCCAAACAAGAACCTGTTGACCTTAAGTTTCTCGGTATTAAGGTGTGGATCATATTGAAGAAACTTCATAAAATGGGCCTCATACTCGGGCACCGTACGGCCACCCTGTCACAACGCATTGAACTTGTTGAGCTGACACTCAATGAATTCCTCTTATAGGTACCTCTCTCGGAACCATTCCTCGAACAGTTCCCATGACATGTCTTTAAAGGCCATGTGCAATTGTGGCAACAATGTCTTCCACCAAAGAAGAGCACTCCCCTTCAGTTGGAAGACCACCATGTAGACCTTCATGTTGGAGTTATAGTAGTGAAGTGCAAATCACATCACCATATTCTCCAACCATGCCTTGGCAGCTACTTCATCCGAGGCACCAAAGAACTTAGGAAATTTGACCTTCTCAAGTTTGCGGTGAATGCTACTAGTACCGACCAGAGCACGTGGTGGATCTTGAGGGGGTATCGGCTCCCTAGCCTCATCTCTCTCCAAATGAATTATCAGTGCCTCAAACATCCTCTGAAAGGACCTCATTAGCCCAACCACATCACCCACCGCTATCTCCTTCTGCCCGAAAACCTATTCGTCTCCCTAGGGGTTAGACCCCTTAGGCGTGGATGTTATTGGGGACGTCGCGCCTCCTCCCCTAGCACCCCATCGTCTTCCCCCGAGACGTCCTCTAACCATGATTACCTGCATGAATACAATTCAACTTCATTAGAAAAATTATAATCAAATATCACATCAACAAAAGTCATACGGATCCCAAGTTGCGGGTCGAACCTCGCTCTGATACCATATGTAACATACCCCAATGTTATGACTACAAGCAATGCAAGCAAGTTCAATTTTATTTATTTTTAAATAGGAAGGCAACATGACACTTGTTAAACACATGACTTGATGACGAACACAATGCACACAGATCAGAAAAACAAACAAAAATGACTCAGCATGTTAGCACATCATGCAACTGGACGAAAATATGCAACAATGAAAGGACCAACGAAAGTGACTACTTGCCTGATACGAGCAAGACAATGCCTACACGCTAATGGAAAATATCAACCACCCGACACAGTGTCTTTGTTGACTAGGAACTAGAACCTATACATCGCACAAATACCAATGCCTTAAGGAATTACAAAACCAAGTACCAACAACTGTTACAACAAACAAACTCCCACATCGAGAAGCACAGACTTAGACTAGGTTATCATTTTTCTCTATTCATCAGGGTGCATAATGATCCCCTCAATAGGAATCATGTCGTCTCATGGAGATAGGCATGATGGTAACCTTGGCGCGATGGAACACATCCAGACCAATAACCCAACAAAAATTTCAACACGCTAGGAGACCGAAATAACTAACCAGAAGACATCACCAATGCCCCCAAGCAATAGGTCGACAAGATGCAAAATGATATCACTCAAATTAAATTGTGCAAGCTATTAAATAAATTCACCAATCAACCATAACCCAATATTCATTCAACCTGGTGTCTAAGGGCGAAGAAGTGGACTGCTAGAATGTTATCTTATCATAAGTGTGTCTCAAACTGTGACCAAGAATTTGAACTATTAACATCGTTACTATTATCACAAAGTTATCATAAAGGTGGACTAATATCTCTAACAATGATATCATTGTCGCAAAATAATATTCGGTCCAATCATATTCACTGTCTATACAAAATAAGATTTAATAAAGATGTTAACACTAATGATATATAATGATGACATTACTGTCTAAATATAGGGATATCCCTAAATAAGATTGTTTTCTAACAAAAGAATTAACAGTTAGAAAGGAAATTAACAAGGAAATAGATTATGTATCACTTTCATGAATATTATTGTATTAGCTCATTGTCTAAAGAATCCTGATTGTCATACAACAATTTAAAATCAAGTATAAGTTGTTGTCATTCAATGCATGTGCTCGCTTCCTAGTGAATCTTCCCGGTTATTCAACAAACTAAATTCAAAAGTAGAAATTTGTTGTCAAATGATGATAATGCTAAATCAATTTCTATTCTATATTACATTCTCTCTCTATCATGTAATTCATGTCATTGTCTATGTAAATGAGGGTTCATTATCTATTCAATAGATGGAATCATTGTCTTGGTACATGAGAACCCGCTTTCCACTAATGTATAAAATTTATGTCTTAAAATGTGAGAATCGCTATAACATAAGATACAATATGAGAATCACTAGTGTACAACATCCAATAATATCAGAATCTCTATGATACCACATCTAACAATATAAACATCGCTATAATATAACATCCAATAATATAAGCATCGTTAGAATACAACATCCAATAAGGGATCGTTGCTAGGTAGGTTGTTGTGGTAAAGCATTCAAGGGAAATTAAAACTTCATCAACGAAAAGCTGCCAGGTAAGAGTGTTGGGTTAATTCATGAAAGGGAAATAAAACTTCATCAATGAAATAGAGTCCATGACCAACATAGATATAAAATCTTGATGTAAGAGAACGTAGGTGTTAAATCGATTTCATAATTATAGTTGTCTAGATTCACGGGTTTTAGAGAGATCTAAATTCGCAGTGAGACATTGTTAAAAGCATAAAATTTTGTTGTGTGATATCCAAAACGCAAACAGTGTATAATCTAGCAGACACAACAAATGAGCGTAGGATAACATAGGATTTATATGTTCAATCATAGTCCACGATGCATGTATTCAACGATGTCTCTGAAACCATTCAACCATTGTCTGTCTACTCATTATGATATAAGTTCAGATGTTATCTATTCATAATTTCGGGTAAAACAAAAAGGGAAGTTGATGCTTACAAAAGATAGTTTCAATAGTAGGAACAATTTCAGATCTAGACGCAAAGGATGGTAAAAACGTTGGTAGAAGAATAGGTAAAAATGCCATTAATATACCTATTAAGATCGTAGTAAAATTTTCACTCAATATAAAATGAAATCATGTAAGTTTGTAGTCAATGAAGTAGGTAAAATCACAGTCGATACATAAATGATAGATCTGTCATAATATAGATGGAATTGCAGTCACAAGTTAGGTAAAAAAAAGGTTGTCTGGAGGTTGAATCGCAATCTCCAATAGGTAAATAGAACGATGTCATACAATCATTTGTTGTCAATAAATAAATTCAATTGCAGTCACAAATAGTTAAAAACAACATTGTCACACAATGGTTAACTATCAAATAAATAAATTCAGATCACAATCACAATAGTTTAAAAAAAATGTTGTCATTCAAGTGGAAAAACGCTGATATTTTTCAATTCAAGAGCTGTGAACTGTCATTAAAATCGCAGAGAATAAAATACCCTAAAAAAACACAGAGGTGCTATAAAAACGCAAAGGGTATTGAGTTGTTTGCGGACTGAAAATATAAACAATACAAAGAGATATTCAATCGCAAGAAGGCACAAGACAATCATTCAACCAAGAAACAATCAACTTAGAGATAAGTAAGGGTAGACAGTTGGGAATAAATTATCCTTCACTCATCATCCATGCACAAAAAAGAAGGACATTAGAATCTATAAGTCTATTAACACCTAAGTGACAACCATCGATTAAGATCCCGGTTGACTGCTCAGGCAAGGACTGATGACCTAGGGATAAGGGAGGAAAGATAAATCACAATCTCTTCATAAAAATCAATAAAACCCACACAGATAAGTTACTGAAATCAGAAGTTGGGTTCGCCAATGGAAATCCATTCAGAAAACAACGAGCAAGGGGATTACAATACCATAGGAAAACGGGTGGAGGACAGTGCATGGAAGTGAAATCTTAAATGAGCACAGATAAATAGCATGCCTAAATTTAAATTCATTGTAATTAACAATTAAACCGACGTACCTTACCCAAATGCGATTGCTAGTAGTTTTTGTCCCGCGTGCTCTTTCGAGCTTCCGTTTGTCGACCGATGTGACCTCACTGGTACCTCCTAGCCAACGCTAGGGATACTCTTCTTCCTTTTGAGCCCCCCAAGCCATAAATGGGCCACACACACTATACCAGAGAACATATAGCACCCATCTCGCCTAGAAAGGTCGAGCTATCGCTCGTTACCCGAGCTAGGTGTCCCAACTTCAACAAGATAAGTTCAGTCAAGACAAACATTCAGTAGCATAACACTATGCATAAAGATGAGATCCATACCCCTCCTCCTCCATCATTTTTATAGAGTTTTTAAGTGATTTATTTCCCATATTCTCATTTAATTTATTTTTCATTAATTTAATCAGAAAAAAACCTCCCCCGTACAAGTCACCCATCCCCCTAGTTGCACCAGAAATTAATTTCATTATTTATTTAATTATTACTATTTCCCTCACCCACCAAAAAGTGTTCCTAAAAATTCTCCTTTGTGTCCCAATATTACCTTACACATTTTAAATGACACACGCCTTTACTAAATTCCTAGTTGAGTTCATTATTAGAAAGTTCTTAAAGGCAAGATTCCTTACTATGTGAGACATTCAACTTTTTCCTTACATTTCCCTTTTTCTTTATGTTTCCCCTTTTTCCCTTAGTTTTCTATTTCTCTTAAGTTTCCCTCTTTTCCCTTTTCAACTAAAACTCAAATTAGCAAGTGTATAAAAACCACCTTTTACCCCTTTTTATTTTAATTAATAAAATTTAATTAACATATGTAGGAAAAAAAAACAATCATTTCCTTTTAAAAATTTTAATCCCCCAATATAATTTGATTTTAATAAATTAATTGAATTTGTTACCCCCTCCTCGTCACATGTTTAATTATGATTATTAGTTTTGACCACAAGTGTCACTTAGACCTAGATTTTAATTTCCTAGGCTGGGCGACATTTTTATTAGGGAAATTGTTTTTAAATCTTACTTATCACATTAGTCATTTTAAGGCCGACTAGGTTTATTCACTTACACGTTGAAATTGCAACGTTCCCTTCAAGATGCACCAGGTGCTCCAAGGGTGCCACTCGCCTCTTTTTGTTTCCCTTGCGTGGCATGCCCTTCAGGATGCCCTACGTGCTCCAAGTGTGCCACTCGCCTCCTTTTGTTTCCCTTGCGCGATGTGTCCTTCAGTAGGTACTACATTCTCCAAGGGTGCCACTTGCCTCTTGACTGACTTGGTAGACATAAAAAAAACCTAGAGTCAATACTCCGCCAGGTGATCTTGTGGGACAATAAAGACCTCTAAGGAATAAGGCCCCTTCCTTATTGTGCGCCCCTTAGAATCATCGTGAATGACTGTCGCAGTCTTCTCTCATGCCATCGTGGGTCTTCTCGAACTAGGTAATCGTTAACCTACACTTCGAGCCACGACAAGAGTGATAGTAGGCTATGGCAAGGTCAGTTTCCACACCTTTTCCTCAAAGTCTCTAGTTATCGTGTGTGACCCCTCTACTCCACATGTGTGTCTAGTCGACAAACTATCGTCATCCTGCATCATCAATGAATCATGTTAGCAATAAGAATCAATCATCATAACATCTAATCAGATGTACATATGTCATATCAACAACAATCAAACCCCAATAATCCACTCCCTGACTCAATCCAGATTCCAAGCGGTTTCATCGATGCCTCTGCATCCTTGAGGTCCAAAGTCCTGCACACTCAGGAGAACCCAGTCAATAGCAGCTATCTATGTAAACACACAAAATAACATATTATGATATCCATAATGCCTCATAATCATAATCAAACAACCAATAGTATAATAATCTGGATCACTTGTAAGCAAGTGTCCTCAAATAATAAATGTGCTCAGTGTGCGCAAGAGTGGGATGTTACATCAATATTCTAGAGAACATTCTAGAGGAAGATATTTCTAGAAGTGGAACCTTCTATTAAGTATGCTTACATTAGAAATGTTCACATTATTACATAGGCCTTATTTTCTAATGTCCGCCTTTATTACATATAAAACATATTATTGTATCTACTTGAGGGGTTAGTGAGGTGTTGAGTTCTCAAAATAACCTTAAGATTTTCAATTTTTGGGTACCATTTTTCCTTTTAATTGTTTTTGTGTCTTTTTCTTTTTGGATTTACATAGGTTGCATATTTGTCCTTTGTTAAGTCTATTATTTTTTCCTTTTTTTTCTTTGTATTTAAAATATCTAGAAACTCCAAAAAGGACTCTCATGTTTGCATAAAAGGGGGGAAAATAAATCATTTAGAATGAGTCAAAAAGAGCATAAAATGAAGGTTTCCAAAAGATTTGATGACATCATCAGAGTCGGGGAAAAATAAAATGGATCAACATACTCGAAATCATGGTCTCGATGAAGGCTTAAATAAATTGTCGATTAACTCTTCAACGTCAGGGGAAAACTCCAACAAAGTTTCAATGAGTCATGTATTTTATCAATCGTCAATGGACCATTGGCATCGGTCGAAACCACATGGGTCCACAGCCAAGTATAATATAGATCCCCAATTGTCGAAGGATTGTGAAATGAGAAAAAACTCTCCCAATCATCTGATCACAAATAAGGGTAAATCTCGTTCATTGGTACCTACCATGAAAATAGGGTTCATTTCAATGACTACACCATCTTCCACATTCATTACCATGCAACCTTCCACATCACGTTTTGTCACTACGTCGACATGCCACATAACCTTCCATTCTTTATATTTTTAGAATGGAAGGATGAGTTATTTTTAAGATGAATGGAACTTTGTCCATCACAATACAATCTTATATTCTCCTATTTATTTCCCAATTCCTCCGTAAACCTATGCTTCCATTGTTGAAAGTTCAATAACCTTTTGCATTTTCAAAATCCAACTTAGTCTTGTTCCACCTATAGTAAAAAACATACCCTGTGGTGCTCCTCTTGCTATATTTATCACCTAACATATATGAATCAACATATCCCCATAGAATAGTGTTTGAATCTCCAAAACATAATGCATGAGTAGTAGTACCTCTCAAACACATGAGAATCCACTTTACTTCCTCCCAATTTTCTTTACCTGGATTGTTCATATACCTTCTCATAACTCCCACTGCATGTGCAATATCTGGTCTTGTGCACACCACCACATACATTAAGATGCCAACAATTGATGAATAAGGGACTGTCGACATGTATTATATTTTCTCATGTGTCTTGGGACACATTTCCTTGGTTTATTTGAAATGGCTAGCCAAAGGTGTACTAACTAGTTTTTCATTCTCAATTCTAAGATTTTCCAACAACTTCTTTCTTTACTCACCCTGAGACAATGTCAATTTGCGAATTTTCCTATCTCTTGTTAGTCTCACAAAAGGGATTTTCTTTACAGAACCCAAATCCTTCATCACAAATGAATTAGATAATTTCCTTTTGAGCACATTTATATCTCGCATGTTAGACCCTACAATAAGAATGTCATTTACATACAATATCAAGATAATATAGCTTCAATTTTATAGCCTCTTAAAATAAATACATTGATCAGAATGATATATATTATAACCTTTTTATATCATCAACCTGCCAAATTTAAAATACCACTTCCTTGGAGCTTTCTTTAGGCCATACAAGATTTTCTTCAACCTACATACCAAATTATCCTTTCCTTTGACCTCATACCTCGGTGGTTGTTGCATGTAAATTGTTCCCACAAATCCCCATGGAGAAAAGTTGATTTTACATATAACTTTTCAAGATGCAAATATTGTACTTCCATAAGACTTAAAATAGTCATAATTGAAGTCATTTTAAAAAAATGGGAGAATATTTCATGAAAATATATACCTTTCTCTTGTGCAAACCCCTTTACAACAAGTCTAGCCTTGTATCGCTTTTTTCCTCCATATTCTTTCTTCAACCTATAAACCCATTTATTCTGCAATACTCTTTTTCATGCAGGAAACTAAACCAAGTCCCAATTCCAATTATTTAACAAGGAATCCATTTCCTTTTTCATGTCTTTCTCCCACTTATTTTTTGTGTCTACCTTCATTTCCTCTTCATCACTTTATGGTTCACCAGAATCAGTCAACAATAAATAATATAATGAAGGAGAGTATTGTTCAGGGGGTATACTTAACCTAGTAGATATTATAACAACACTTGTGGGATTTTGAGGTGCATGTTTCTCTTGTTGTTTTACATTTTCATTTTTGGGTACCTTTGGAGTTTCATTTTCTTTGATTTCATCAAGCATTGTGTATTCATTTTTTTCCGTTTATTGTTACTTTCCCGACAACTGATCTTTGTACATGACCTTTTCATTGAATACTGCATCTCTACTCCTAATTATTTTATGATTTTCATAATACCATAAGCAATAACCAAAATCATTAACATTGTATCCAATAAAGGTACACTTCTTAGATTTTTCTTCACGCTTTGTTATATTTTCTTTATTAATATGGACAAATGCTTCACAACCATAAGTATTTAGAAATGAGTAGTTTACCTTTTTACTTTTCCATGCCTCCTCCGAAATTCCACCATCCAAAGATCTTGAAGGCCCTCTATTTATTAAGTAAAAAACAATATCTATAGAATTTTCCCAGACATGTAAGGGAAACCCAACATGTAATCTCATACTCCTTGCAAGTTCCATGATTGTAATGTTCATCCTTTCTAACAGAATATTTTATTGTGGTGTTCCTAGAATTGGTTTCTCTGTATGAATCCCATGGTATGAAAAGTAATCATCAAAATCATTTATACATTATTCACCTTTATTGTCCAATCAGAGACACGTAAACCTTTTTATTGTCTTGTTCTCAACCAAATCTTTTCATTTCTTAAAAGTGTCAAAAACATCATATTTTTTTCGAATGCAATAAACCCAAGTTTTTCTAGTTGCACCATCAATAAAAGTAACATAATAATGAGAGGCACCAAGAGATGATACCTAAGTTGGTCCCCATACATCTATATGAACAAGCTCTAACTTTTCACTCTTATTTTCCTTTCCATCTCTAAGAAATCTTACTCTCTTATGTTTTCCATAAACATAGTGCTCACAGAAATCCAAATCAACTTATTTAAGATATGAAAACAAATTACTTTTGTGAAGTATTTGAATCACCTTCTCACTCATGTGCCCAAACCTATGATTCCAAATCCTTGTATCCACTCATGTAGAAGTTAAAGAGATATAAGAGTCGGCATTACCAGTACATAAATACAATGTACCTGCCTTCTCTCCTTTTGTCATTACCAGTGATCCTTTAGTGACCTTCCACGCCTTATTTGTAAATGTAGATATGCAACCTTCACTTGCCAACTACCCTTTTGAAATTAGATTTCTTCTTAAATATAGTATATGTGTTATGAGGAAAATCTCTCTATGGCTAGGGGTAAACCATAACAGATGGAAATGACTGCAGAAATCAACTCTAATCTCAAGTATGCTATATAAGAAAATATTCCATCAAGACAAGATAAGAGGCCTACCTTGTACAAATGTTCAATGAATTCCATCGTTGAGCACTTGACTCAAAGCAATATACCTGCAACTAGTCCTCAACAACCAAGCAATGCAAGCATATGGTGATAATATATGATGTTAGCACATTTCCCAATGTACATGGGATTTAGTGGTGCAAGTTGTGTATAGGCATGTTGCATAGTAAGAAAGGTGCGTATATGTGGAAAAATTATATTTTTATCTCTAGGATTTGCAAAAAAGGGACTTCAAATCTACATAGGGAAATGGAAAAAAGGCCTTCTGTGCAAGATTGCATGGGGTGAGGAAAATCTCGCTATAACATATGCCCCCTAATGTGTGAGGTCATAGGAGTATCTATGATGGCCGAAATACATTATAAAAAATCTAGTAGTGGAGTAATGGGGACCCAGATGGAAGAACTAGTTGCTCATTACAATATGTACTGACTTTGCATACATGGTTGCCAATTTGAATTACACTGCAGATCCATGTGAAAAATATACCAAACAATTGTCCATGGCCATGAATAGGAAAATACAAATGTGGTTACATGCCAAAGGCTATCATTGTCAGGAACAAGGCCTAGTAACACCATTCTCAAAATCAATCTGAAGATATTTGTATACCATGAAGTACAATATGATCTCCCATGATCACTAAAGTCACACATGTATTGTTCCAATGAAAAGGTAGCAACAACTTAGGAAATTTGCAGCTACAAACTGATNGCTGATAAGCTCCTCCTCTGCTATGAGGGCCTTCTGAATGACATCATGCAAGGTTCACAACATCAAAATCCTAAATTTTACACGAATACTGACATTAAGTCCAAACAAGAACCTGTTGACCTTAAGTTTCTTGGTATTAAGGTGTGGATCATATTGAAGAAACTTCATAAAAGGGGCCTCATACTCGGGCACCGTACGGCCACCCTGTCACAACGCATTGAACTTGTTGAGCTGACACTCAATTAATTCCTCTTATAGGTACCTCTCTCGGAACCATTCCTCGAACAGTTCCCATGACATGTCTTTGAAGGCCATGTGCAATTGTGGCAACAATGTCTTCCACCAAAGAAGAGCACTCCCCTTCAGTTGGAAGACCACCATGCAGACCTTCATGTTGGAGTTATAGTAGTGAAGTGCAAAGCACATCACCATATTCTCCAACCATGCCTTGGCAGCTACGTCATCTGAGGCACCAAAAAACTTAGGAAATTTGACCTTCTCAAGTTTGCGGTGAATGCTACTAGTACCGACCAGAGCACGTGGTGGATCTTGAGGGGGTATCGGCTCCCTAGCCTCAAACATCCTCTGAAAGGACCTCATTAGCCCAACCACATCACCCACCGCTATCTCCTCCTGCCCGAAAACCTATTCGTCTCCCTAGGGGTTAGACCCCTTAGGCGTGGATGTTATTGGGGACGTCGCGCCTCCTCCCCTAGCACCCCATCGTCTTCCCCCGAGACGTCCTCTAACCATGATTACCTGCATGAATACAATTCAACTTCATTAGAAAAATTATAATCAAATATCACATCAACAAAAGTCATACGGATCCCAAGTTGCGGGTCGAACCTCGCTCTGATACCATATGTAACATACCCCAATGTTATGACTACAAGCAATGCAAGCAAGTTCAATTTTATTTATTTTTAAATAGGAAGGCAACATGACACTTGTTAAACACATGACTTGATGACGAACACAATGCACACAGATCAGAAAAACAAACAAAAATGACTCAGCATGTTAGCACATCATGCAACTGGACGAAAATATGCAACAATGAAAGGACCAACGAAAGTGACTACTTGCCTGATACGAGCAAGACAATGCCTACACGCTAATGGAAAATATCAACCACCCGACACAGTGTCTTTGTTGACTAGGAACTAGAACCTATACATCGCACAAATACCAATGCCTTAAGGAATTACAAAACCAAGTACCAACAACTGTTACAACAAACAAACTCCCACATCGAGAAGCACAGACTTAGACTAGGTTATCATTTTTCTCTATTCATCAGGGTGCATAATGATCCCCTCAATAGGAATCATGTCGTCTCATGGAGATAGGCATGATGGTAACCTTGGCGCGATGGAACACATCCAGACCAATAACCCAACAAAAATTTCAACACGCTAGGAGACCGAAATAACTAACCAGAAGACATCACCAATGCCCCCAAGCAATAGGTCGACAAGATGCAAAATGATATCACTCAAATTAAATTGTGCAAGCTATTAAATAAATTCACCAATCAACCATAACCCAATATTCATTCAACCTGGTGTCTAAGGGCGAAGAAGTGGACTGCTAGAATGTTATCTTATCATAAGTGTGTCTCAAACTGTGACCAAGAATTTGAACTATTAACATCGTTACTATTATCACAAAGTTATCATAAAGGTGGACTAATATCTCTAACAATGATATCATTGTCGCAAAATAATATTCGGTCCAATCATATTCACTGTCTATACAAAATAAGATTTAATAAAGATGTTAACACTAATGATATATAATGATGACATTACTGTCTAAATATAGGGATATCCCTAAATAAGATTGTTTTCTAACAAAAGAATTAACAGTTAGAAAGGAAATTAACAAGGAAATAGATTATGTATCACTTTCATGAATATTATTGTATTAGCTCATTGTCTAAAGAATCCTGATTGTCATACAACAATTTAAAATCAAGTATAAGTTGTTGTCATTCAATGCATGTGCTCGCTTCCTAGTGAATCTTCCCGGTTATTCAACAAACTAAATTCAAAAGTAGAAATTTGTTGTCAAATGATGATAATGCTAAATCAATTTCTATTCTATATTACATTCTCTCTCTATCATGTAATTCATGTCATTGTCTATGTAAATGAGGGTTCATTATCTATTCAATAGATGGAATCATTGTCTTGGTACATGAGAACCCGCTTTCCACTAATGTATAAAATTTATGTCTTAAAATGTGAGAATCGCTATAACATAAGATACAATATGAGAATCACTAGTGTACAACATCCAATAATATCAGAATCTCTATGATACCACATCTAACAATATAAACATCGCTATAATATAACATCCAATAATATAAGCATCGTTAGAATACAACATCCAATAAGGGATCGTTGCTAGGTAGGTTGTTGTGGTAAAGCATTCAAGGGAAATTAAAACTTCATCAACGAAAAGCTGCCAGGTAAGAGTGTTGGGTTAATTCATGAAAGGGAAATAAAACTTCATCAATGAAATAGAGTCCATGACCAACATAGATATAAAATCTTGATGTAAGAGAACGTAGGTGTTAAATCGATTTCATAATTATAGTTGTCTAGATTCACGGGTTTTAGAGAGATCTAAATTCGCAGTGAGACATTGTTAAAAGCATAAAATTTTGTTGTGTGATATCCAAAACGCAAACAGTGTATAATCTAGCAGACACAACAAATGAGCGTAGGATAACATAGGATTTATATGTTCAATCATAGTCCACGATGCATGTATTCAACGATGTCTCTGAAACCATTCAACCATTGTCTGTCTACTCATTATGATATAAGTTCAGATGTTATCTATTCATAATTTCGGGTAAAACAAAAAGGGAAGTTGATGCTTACAAAAGATAGTTTCAATAGTAGGAACAATTTCAGATCTAGACGCAAAGGATGGTAAAAACGTTGGTAGAAGAATAGGTAAAAATGCCATTAATATACCTATTAAGATCGTAGTAAAATTTTCACTCAATATAAAATGAAATCATGTAAGTTTGTAGTCAATGAAGTAGGTAAAATCACAGTCGATACATAAATGATAGATCTGTCATAATATAGATGGAATTGCAGTCACAAGTTAGGTAAAAAAAAGGTTGTCTGGAGGTTGAATCGCAATCTCCAATAGGTAAATAGAACGATGTCATACAATCATTTGTTGTCAATAAATAAATTCAATTGCAGTCACAAATAGTTAAAAACAACATTGTCACACAATGGTTAACTATCAAATAAATAAATTCAGATCACAATCACAATAGTTTAAAAAAAATGTTGTCATTCAAGTGGAAAAACGCTGATATTTTTCAATTCAAGAGCTGTGAACTGTCATTAAAATCGCAGAGAATAAAATACCCTAAAAAAACACAGAGGTGCTATAAAAACGCAAAGGGTATTGAGTTGTTTGCGGACTGAAAATATAAACAATACAAAGAGATATTCAATCGCAAGAAGGCACAAGACAATCATTCAACCAAGAAACAATCAACTTAGAGATAAGTAAGGGTAGACAGTTGGGAATAAATTATCCTTCACTCATCATCCATGCACAAAAAAGAAGGACATTAGAATCTATAAGTCTATTAACACCTAAGTGACAACCATCGATTAAGATCCCGGTTGACTGCTCAGGCAAGGACTGATGACCTAGGGATAAGGGAGGAAAGATAAATCACAATCTCTTCATAAAAATCAATAAAACCCACACAGATAAGTTACTGAAATCAGAAGTTGGGTTCGCCAATGGAAATCCATTCAGAAAACAACGAGCAAGGGGATTACAATACCATAGGAAAACGGGTGGAGGACAGTGCATGGAAGTGAAATCTTAAATGAGCACAGATAAATAGCATGCCTAAATTTAAATTCATTGTAATTAACAATTAAACCGACGTACCTTACCCAAATGCGATTGCTAGTAGTTTTTGTCCCGCGTGCTCTTTCGAGCTTCCGTTTGTCGACCGATGTGACCTCACTGGTACCTCCTAGCCAACGCTAGGGATACTCTTCTTCCTTTTGAGCCCCCCAAGCCATAAATGGGCCACACACACTATACCAGAGAACATATAGCACCCATCTCGCCTAGAAAGGTCGAGCTATCGCTCGTTACCCGAGCTAGGTGTCCCAACTTCAACAAGATAAGTTCAGTCAAGACAAACATTCAGTAGCATAACACTATGCATAAAGATGAGATCCATACCCCTCCTCCTCCATCATTTTTATAGAGTTTTTAAGTGATTTATTTCCCATATTCTCATTTAATTTATTTTTCATTAATTTAATCAGAAAAAAACCTCCCCCGTACAAGTCACCCATCCCCCTAGTTGCACCAGAAATTAATTTCATTATTTATTTAATTATTACTATTTCCCTCACCCACCAAAAAGTGTTCCTAAAAATTCTCCTTTGTGTCCCAATATTACCTTACACATTTTAAATGACACACGCCTTTACTAAATTCCTAGTTGAGTTCATTATTAGAAAGTTCTTAAAGGCAAGATTCCTTACTATGTGAGACATTCAACTTTTTCCTTACATTTCCCTTTTTCTTTATGTTTCCCCTTTTTCCCTTAGTTTTCTATTTCTCTTAAGTTTCCCTCTTTTCCCTTTTCAACTAAAACTCAAATTAGCAAGTGTATAAAAACCACCTTTTACCCCTTTTTATTTTAATTAATAAAATTTAATTAACATATGTAGGAAAAAAAAACAATCATTTCCTTTTAAAAATTTTAATCCCCCAATATAATTTGATTTTAATAAATTAATTGAATTTGTTACCCCCTCCTCGTCACATGTTTAATTATGATTATTAGTTTTGACCACAAGTGTCACTTAGACCTAGATTTTAATTTCCTAGGCTGGGCGACATTTTTATTAGGGAAATTGTTTTTAAATCTTACTTATCACATTAGTCATTTTAAGGCCGACTAGGTTTATTCACTTACACGTTGAAATTGCAACGTTCCCTTCAAGATGCACCAGGTGCTCCAAGGGTGCCACTCGCCTCTTTTTGTTTCCCTTGCGTGGCATGCCCTTCAGGATGCCCTACGTGCTCCAAGTGTGCCACTCGCCTCCTTTTGTTTCCCTTGCGCGATGTGTCCTTCAGTAGGTACTACATTCTCCAAGGGTGCCACTTGCCTCTTGACTGACTTGGTAGACATAAAAAAAACCTAGAGTCAATACTCCGCCAGGTGATCTTGTGGGACAATAAAGACCTCTAAGGAATAAGGCCCCTTCCTTATTGTGCGCCCCTTAGAATCATCGTGAATGACTGTCGCAGTCTTCTCTCATGCCATCGTGGGTCTTCTCGAACTAGGTAATCGTTAACCTACACTTCGAGCCACGACAAGAGTGATAGTAGGCTATGGCAAGGTCAGTTTCCACACCTTTTCCTCAAAGTCTCTAGTTATCGTGTGTGACCCCTCTACTCCACATGTGTGTCTAGTCGACAAACTATCGTCATCCTGCATCATCAATGAATCATGTTAGCAATAAGAATCAATCATCATAACATCTAATCAGATGTACATATGTCATATCAACAACAATCAAACCCCAATAATCCACTCCCTGACTCAATCCAGATTCCAAGCGGTTTCATCGATGCCTCTGCATCCTTGAGGTCCAAAGTCCTGCACACTCAGGAGAACCCAGTCAATAGCAGCTATCTATGTAAACACACAAAATAACATATTATGATATCCATAATGCCTCATAATCATAATCAAACAACCAATAGTATAATAATCTGGATCACTTGTAAGCAAGTGTCCTCAAATAATAAATGTGCTCAGTGTGCGCAAGAGTGGGATGTTACATCAATATTCTAGAGAACATTCTAGAGGAAGATATTTCTAGAAGTGGAACCTTCTATTAAGTATGCTTACATTAGAAATGTTCACATTATTACATAGGCCTTATTTTCTAATGTCCGCCTTTATTACATATAAAACATATTATTGTATCTACTTGAGGGGTTAGTGAGGTGTTGAGTTCTCAAAATAACCTTAAGATTTTCAATTTTTGGGTACCATTTTTCCTTTTAATTGTTTTTGTGTCTTTTTCTTTTTGGATTTACATAGGTTGCATATTTGTCCTTTGTTAAGTCTATTATTTTTTCCTTTTTTTTCTTTGTATTTAAAATATCTAGAAACTCCAAAAAGGACTCTCATGTTTGCATAAAAGGGGGGAAAATAAATCATTTAGAATGAGTCAAAAAGAGCATAAAATGAAGGTTTCCAAAAGATTTGATGACATCATCAGAGTCGGGGAAAAATAAAATGGATCAACATACTCGAAATCATGGTCTCGATGAAGGCTTAAATAAATTGTCGATTAACTCTTCAACGTCAGGGGAAAACTCCAACAAAGTTTCAATGAGTCATGTATTTTATCAATCGTCAATGGACCATTGGCATCGGTCGAAACCACATGGGTCCACAGCCAAGTATAATATAGATCCCCAATTGTCGAAGGATTGTGAAATGAGAAAAAACTCTCCCAATCATCTGATCACAAATAAGGGTAAATCTCGTTCATTGGTACCTACCATGAAAATAGGGTTCATTTCAATGACTACACCATCTTCCACATTCATTACCATGCAACCTTCCACATCACGTTTTGTCACTACGTCGACATGCCACATAACCTTCCATTCTTTATATTTTTAGAATGGAAGGATGAGTTATTTTTAAGATGAATGGAACTTTGTCCATCACAATACAATCTTATATTCTCCTATTTATTTCCCAATTCCTCCGTAAACCTATGCTTCCATTGTTGAAAGTTCAATAACCTTTTGCATTTTCAAAATCCAACTTAGTCTTGTTCCACCTATAGTAAAAAACATACCCTGTGGTGCTCCTCTTGCTATATTTATCACCTAACATATATGAATCAACATATCCCCATAGAATAGTGTTTGAATCTCCAAAACATAATGCATGAGTAGTAGTACCTCTCAAACACATGAGAATCCACTTTACTTCCTCCCAATTTTCTTTACCTGGATTGTTCATATACCTTCTCATAACTCCCACTGCATGTGCAATATCTGGTCTTGTGCACACCACCACATACATTAAGATGCCAACAATTGATGAATAAGGGACTGTCGACATGTATTATATTTTCTCATGTGTCTTGGGACACATTTCCTTGGTTTATTTGAAATGGCTAGCCAAAGGTGTACTAACTAGTTTTTCATTCTCAATTCTAAGATTTTCCAACAACTTCTTTCTTTACTCACCCTGAGACAATGTCAATTTGCGAATTTTCCTATCTCTTGTTAGTCTCACAAAAGGGATTTTCTTTACAGAACCCAAATCCTTCATCACAAATGAATTAGATAATTTCCTTTTGAGCACATTTATATCTCGCATGTTAGACCCTACAATAAGAATGTCATTTACATACAATATCAAGATAATATAGCTTCAATTTTATAGCCTCTTAAAATAAATACATTGATCAGAATGATATATATTATAACCTTTTTATATCATCAACCTGCCAAATTTAAAATACCACTTCCTTGGAGCTTTCTTTAGGCCATACAAGATTTTCTTCAACCTACATACCAAATTATCCTTTCCTTTGACCTCATACCTCGGTGGTTGTTGCATGTAAATTGTTCCCACAAATCCCCATGGAGAAAAGTTGATTTTACATATAACTTTTCAAGATGCAAATATTGTACTTCCATAAGACTTAAAATAGTCATAATTGAAGTCATTTTAAAAAAATGGGAGAATATTTCATGAAAATATATACCTTTCTCTTGTGCAAACCCCTTTACAACAAGTCTAGCCTTGTATCGCTTTTTTCCTCCATATTCTTTCTTCAACCTATAAACCCATTTATTCTGCAATACTCTTTTTCATGCAGGAAACTAAACCAAGTCCCAATTCCAATTATTTAACAAGGAATCCATTTCCTTTTTCATGTCTTTCTCCCACTTATTTTTTGTGTCTACCTTCATTTCCTCTTCATCACTTTATGGTTCACCAGAATCAGTCAACAATAAATAATATAATGAAGGAGAGTATTGTTCAGGGGGTATACTTAACCTAGTAGATATTATAACAACACTTGTGGGATTTTGAGGTGCATGTTTCTCTTGTTGTTTTACATTTTCATTTTTGGGTACCTTTGGAGTTTCATTTTCTTTGATTTCATCAAGCATTGTGTATTCATTTTTTTCCGTTTATTGTTACTTTCCCGACAACTGATCTTTGTACATGACCTTTTCATTGAATACTGCATCTCTACTCCTAATTATTTTATGATTTTCATAATACCATAAGCAATAACCAAAATCATTAACATTGTATCCAATAAAGGTACACTTCTTAGATTTTTCTTCACGCTTTGTTATATTTTCTTTATTAATATGGACAAATGCTTCACAACCATAAGTATTTAGAAATGAGTAGTTTACCTTTTTACTTTTCCATGCCTCCTCCGAAATTCCACCATCCAAAGATCTTGAAGGCCCTCTATTTATTAAGTAAAAAACAATATCTATAGAATTTTCCCAGACATGTAAGGGAAACCCAACATGTAATCTCATACTCCTTGCAAGTTCCATGATTGTAATGTTCATCCTTTCTAACAGAATATTTTATTGTGGTGTTCCTAGAATTGGTTTCTCTGTATGAATCCCATGGTATGAAAAGTAATCATCAAAATCATTTATACATTATTCACCTTTATTGTCCAATCAGAGACACGTAAACCTTTTTATTGTCTTGTTCTCAACCAAATCTTTTCATTTCTTAAAAGTGTCAAAAACATCATATTTTTTTCGAATGCAATAAACCCAAGTTTTTCTAGTTGCACCATCAATAAAAGTAACATAATAATGAGAGGCACCAAGAGATGATACCTAAGTTGGTCCCCATACATCTATATGAACAAGCTCTAACTTTTCACTCTTATTTTCCTTTCCATCTCTAAGAAATCTTACTCTCTTATGTTTTCCATAAACATAGTGCTCACAGAAATCCAAATCAACTTATTTAAGATATGAAAACAAATTACTTTTGTGAAGTATTTGAATCACCTTCTCACTCATGTGCCCAAACCTATGATTCCAAATCCTTGTATCCACTCATGTAGAAGTTAAAGAGATATAAGAGTCGGCATTACCAGTACATAAATACAATGTACCTGCCTTCTCTCCTTTTGTCATTACCAGTGATCCTTTAGTGACCTTCCACGCCTTATTTGTAAATGTAGATATGCAACCTTCACTTGCCAACTACCCTTTTGAAATTAGATTTCTTCTTAAATATAGTATATGTGTTATGAGGAAAATCTCTCTATGGCTAGGGGTAAACCATAACAGATGGAAATGACTGCAGAAATCAACTCTAATCTCAAGTATGCTATATAAGAAAATATTCCATCAAGACAAGATAAGAGGCCTACCTTGTACAAATGTTCAATGAATTCCATCGTTGAGCACTTGACTCAAAGCAATATACCTGCAACTAGTCCTCAACAACCAAGCAATGCAAGCATATGGTGATAATATATGATGTTAGCACATTTCCCAATGTACATGGGATTTAGTGGTGCAAGTTGTGTATAGGCATGTTGCATAGTAAGAAAGGTGCGTATATGTGGAAAAATTATATTTTTATCTCTAGGATTTGCAAAAAAGGGACTTCAAATCTACATAGGGAAATGGAAAAAAGGCCTTCTGTGCAAGATTGCATGGGGTGAGGAAAATCTCGCTATAACATATGCCCCCTAATGTGTGAGGTCATAGGAGTATCTATGATGGCCGAAATACATTATAAAAAATCTAGTAGTGGAGTAATGGGGACCCAGATGGAAGAACTAGTTGCTCATTACAATATGTACTGACTTTGCATACATGGTTGCCAATTTGAATTACACTGCAGATCCATGTGAAAAATATACCAAACAATTGTCCATGGCCATGAATAGGAAAATACAAATGTGGTTACATGCCAAAGGCTATCATTGTCAGGAACAAGGCCTAGTAACACCATTCTCAAAATCAATCTGAAGATATTTGTATACCATGAAGTACAATATGATCTCCCATGATCACTAAAGTCACACATGTATTGTTCCAATGAAAAGGTAGCAACAACTTAGGAAATTTGCAGCTACAAACTGATGTATTCAAGTATTCTACACGATCCTCCAAAGGTGAAAGTCCACATCGTCTGAATAAAGGAGTTGGGGTCAAACACAATGAGACTTCGTTTTATTACCGGTCATTGAGGTTTATCGTTCACAAATGAGAGACAACCTACCAATGATAAAAGTAGGTATCAAGGCATCAAGTACATTCTTACAAGTGTGAATAAAGGATTCAGGGTCAAACGCTTGAAGAATCCATCGATTAGGAGACATCGATGTATTACCAACTATCGATGGTGAGAGAACCTACCACTAATGATTGCAAGGATTTATGTACTCATAGGACTCTAGGTCTCATCTCCAGAATAGATGAAATGAATTCGATGGAAGGAGACCTTATGAAAGGAGATCATTAAGGAATCTTCCATCATTCATCACGAGGTACAAAGTAGGATCTTGATGATTTGGAGGAAATCATATGAAGAACATGTTCATGAACCAATGACCCTGTGTGTCTTTCACGTGTGCCAAGTGCAAGCGGTAAAAAAAAAATACCCTCTGAATAACATCCAATGAGGAAAACTTATGACAAAGGAGAGGAAACCACCAATAAGGCTAATGGAATCCAAGACACTACACAGATCCCAATGTGTGAATAGATGTCTTGTCGTTGAACACAAGGGAAACCATCCAGTCAATGACCAATGATGAAATGTCAACTATTGGGTTCAAGGTTACCTACCAATGAGGAAAGTAGGACCAGGGTGCATAATAGGACTACAAATTCATGTGATTCTGAGACAAACTGAGGGTATGGCTGACATGAAAAGTCAAGAATTTTGTGGAATGTCCCACATAGGTTGATAGACATCCTTTGAACAGAAGCATGAGACATATGGAATAATTTGGAATCATAAACTAAATGATGAAACCGTGATATGCAGGAGGCATCAATCAAACTCTCTATAGGGACTGGAAGAGTAACTAGTTGGGGGAGTAAACTCTTTGTAACGATCTCAACTTCCTAAGGCCATGCTAAAACCAAAATTATGATGACAAGGGAACTCAAAACTTTTGTGCTCTGTTCAAAGGAGATATGACTGTTGTCAATATAAGATAATACTCCCTTCCTACCTGTATTTTTTTTGTTTTTAATAGTCAAATGAATGATATGATACAAAGGATGAAACGAGTGTCATAAGTAAGAAAAAATAGTTCCAGCAGTGGAAAATACCTATGCTCAATGCAAGGAGGTGCATGCGGGAGATGGACACTCAGGGGAATGTTCCTTCCTCGGTATAGGGTGTCAAGTTGTGAAGGATATAAACGAGTCTCTTCTTGGTTTAGGATGAAAAATTGTTGAGGAAAACGATTTATAACACAAAGCAAGAACTGACAATAGGCTTAATACTGCAAGAAAGGGCATGAGATGCAATCACAACTTAACCACAAAAAAATGTCCTTTTTCATAATCTTAGTATACTTGGTTTGAAAAATGGATAAAATTCTACCAAATAGACATCCTTTCAAATCCAATTTAGGAGTGTGAAAGAGACAAGTTCACTCAGAAATATTTTCACTTTTTGAAAATGAGTCGTAAAAGAGATTAAATTAATATCACATCAGAGTTCCCTAGGTATAGGTCAACATGTTTATGAGTGAGAAATGAGGTTCAACATAAAGTCATGTATTATCTATAATGTATTCTTGGTCCTACGGAAACAATCTCTACATGGGCACCAAATGAAGTAGAGGGTCTAACTAGGTTACCCATGTTTGGTAAGTCTCTACCATTTGATAATGACACGTCTTGTAGCAGATGGAGAGTTCTGCATCGCTAAAAAATGGGTTCGTACCTAAGGCATATGATTGATAGTTATAGGATAATGCAAGTGGGTATGCTGGAATGGATACCTATCCTATATGTTGGGTGGAAAAAATACATGTTCATAGTTACAAACGATCATCATAAAGCTAAGAAACTCAAGAATCCTTGGCGAAAAATACAAAATCCAACTCAATCCATTGTTGTATTAGTCCATTAGGAAAAAATGTGATCTGAAACTATGCAAAGTGAGTAAACATTGCGATAAATATTAATAAAAACCAAATTTTACTATGTCATTTGACTTTTTTACCCAAATAGTGAATTTTGGACCAAATTACTTCTGATCATCAATTGGTGATTGCGGGAGCGACGAGTGACAGAATCAAAGACCATCCAGACTAGGTAATTCCTCTTTCCCTCCTCTTCCTTTCTAGTTGATTACATTTTGTATTTAGGTTTGAATTTTTAAGTTATCTAGGACCTAAATCAAAAGTTAGGTGTATGTGGGCTACCATTCATCGGGTCGCATATATGTACATGGGATACTCATCCCTATATGCGACTGTGAATGCTGCAGACCGCGTATATGTCTGTAAAAACAGTTTTTGATGGTTTCTAACTCAAAAAGTGATGTTTATCTGGCAGGATGGTGCTAGAGTGGAGGGAAAGGGAACATGAGGAGGTAGATGTTGTTTTAGAATGAGATATGGGGGCCCAAATGGCCTTGAAAAGATGTGGGTTGTACAATTTTTGGGCACTCAAAGGGAAGAGGGCCCAAGTGCGGTTGCTACAGTTGCTCATGGATTACTGGGATCCAAATAGTGAGAGATTCAACCTTGATGGGAAAACATTAAGGATTGAAGTTGAGGATATTTATACCTTGACAGGGTTGTCGCATTGGGGTGAGGTGGTGAACCTCAATTCCTGGGGAGCTAGGAGTGGTATGAAGATAGAAGAATACATAGATGCTCACTACATAGAATGAACCGAGAAGTTCTTGAGTCAACTCCCCATCCGAGCGATAAACAATCTAAGCCTCAAGATTGTTGTCCTCGTTTTGACCTGGATCACAAGGTTGGCTTCGTTGCACCAGGGATCAAGGTCACTTATGTTCTACTCTATAGAGTGTTTGAGACCCATATTGTACGATTGGTGCACCTCTCTACTAGATAATATGAATATCCATTTGACAGAATGCAAATAGGGTGATAAGAGGAACATTGGGTTTTCTTCCATATTGTGTATCTTTTTCTTCGAGTGGGCTCCAGTTTTGGGAGCTAGATTTGAGATAATTCCTTGGGGACCTTGCGATATAGCCATGGCATGGTGGACCGAGGTGATGAAATGATAGGGGGGAGGTAGGGTGCCCACACCCTACAACGATGATTTCTTTTTCTGGTGGAGACGATAGTTCATTGCTCTGGATGACCAACCCTATGTAGGGATTGACTTTAGAGGGGACCCTAACATGCCATTTCCACTAGGGATCGCGTACAGGGACATAGGTATGTCAAAGTTTTTAAGTATTTCATTTTTTGTATTTTTGTATAGGAAAACATTTTTTTTTATGATGTTTAAGTACTAACTAGACACGTATGTGATGCAGACGTAGATCTGTGACGACCAGATGAGATTCCATGACATCGTCGGAGGAACTGCGAAGATGAGGTGGTGGGAGGAGAAGCAGAGAGAGTACTTCAAAACGTGCAGGGAAACCTGACTCGTTTGACACATAGGATTCTGATGGTTCAGCTAGAGGATCTGTGGGAGGAAATGCAACAACAGGTGGTTGGTGTTCCCAGAGCTTGGATTTGACTCTTTTGGTGTCTCGCAAATGCCATAGTTTGTTATCATGACACACATACGGTGCCACATGCGTAGATTTCATGGATTTTGTACTATCGACTTTATATGTGTATTGAGGGTGTTGGCCCCAATTTTGTACTATAAACATCATATTTTTTTAAACATATATAAAACATGGTTCTTTGACTTTAATTATGTTACAATTTGTATATTGATGAGAATGTTTTCTTTTCTTTAGTTATGTGAAAAATTCCAATCTAAAATGAAATTAGAATAAACATCAGATACATTATTAGAACTCCTAGGTATATGATGATAAGTAATAAAATAAAACTGTCATTCTTAAGGGTGTACTCGTAGGAATGATAGGAGTAATGTAGGGTCACTCACACAGTAATTGTCGTTCAACTGACATACTACTAACTGGGAATCTAGGCAAACCTCCAAAGAGCGGATAACATGTGAAATGGCATCATGAAAAACTTCTATAACGACGCTATATTCGGCCACATTATTCATGGATGGCCCTAGGCATACACCACCTAAAGACACTAGTAGACCCTCGGGTGAGTAAACCACCCAAGCGGTGGAAGCCAAGTTCCTTGTATGACGACTGGCTCCATCTGTGAATCCTA
>JZKD02S2070892.1:12963-24409 GCA_000966675.3 Picea glauca | reverse complement strand
TTCTTCTGCGGTTGAACTGAACACGTACTGTCTTTTCATGGCTACTACCATGGATATTTATTTCATCATCTTCAATGGATCATAGGATTAGCTCCCTCCTAACCCTTGCTTCATGTAATAATGCATATAATTGGCTCCCTCCGTCTGACAGATTCCACGCTTCCATCTACATCCTTATTGTCTTCAATATATAATTGGCTCTCTTGTCTAACAGATTCCATGCTTCCGTCTTGTTGTCTTATACAAAACGTCATAAGTCTTTTTCCAATTTCTTCTCAATTGCTGACTTCTTTCTGTCTTTGCTTCTTCTAAGTCTCTTCATGATTGATTTGGCTTATCTTGCAATAGCTTCCACATGATTTGTATTTCATCTTTTCATGTGTATTATATAATGATATCCATTTCCATCTTGTTTTTTCTTCCATAGGTATAGTTCTTCTTAGAACACATTATCTTCCAAGAGATAGATATATAAGATATGTATAGGGACAATGCAAACAAGACATGTACAGGGACGATGCAAACAAGATATGTACAAGGAATAAGAAGAGTGTTATTACCTTTTTAGAAGAAGAAGTCTCTTCCATCTTGTTTAGTCTTCTTTGTAGGTTCCTTTTCTTCGGCAATCGATGCTTCGTGTTTCTCCTTTCTTTTCTTTAGCTCGAGACATTAATTCTTGTAGTGACCATACTTTTGACAATTAAAGCATTGTACTTATGAAATGTCTTTCTCTTGATTTGGCTTTCTCCTTGAGAAAAACTTCCTTTTGTTCCTGAAGTTTTTGAATCTTACTATGAAGGCTTGATCATCGTACTTCTTTTGGGGTTTCTCTTTTGCATTGATCCTTGATTCTTCTTGAGCACAGCAAGTCCAAAGTTCTTCAAATTTTGGATACTCCTTCCTTATGTTCATGCTTGTGGAAAATGCATCCCATATCTTGGGAAGACCATTGAGTACTATGTTTACCAATTCCTTCTCTAAAATGATTCTCTTCAATAGCTTGTAGTTGGTCTCTTAACAAAGAGATTCTCACAAAGTATGATCTTATGTTGTCATCATCATTCATCTTCATGTCACAGAGCTCATTCTTCGGACTCATTACTTGTACAATGTTTCTGACTGAAAAGATATTTGTTAGGGAATCGTACATCTTCTTTGATGAGTCAAGATGGGATATGTAGGGTATCAGGTGGTCTTTTATAGAATCCACTATGATACTCATAGCATTGATGTCAGCGTCTTTGAACTTCTCCATGACTGCAATGTTCTGTGCTTCCTTCTCTTTCCCTTCTTCAAACTCTGGTTTCACGATCTTTCCTTTCACGATATCCATCACTTTATTCTTGGCAAGGATGAGATAAATCCTTGTCTTCAATGTTCTGAAGATAGAGGCTCCATCTAACTTGTTCTCAGACTTCATAGAGTTCATCATGGATTGCTCGACTTGGTCAAACCCTAGATTTAACTAGAAATCCAAACTTCACGTCTTCGCCTTCTGAGAGTGCCAGGAGATGTGCTAGGCTAGGGTGCACTGATATGTCTGGAGATTAGGTCAATCCATTCACTTTAAGGTGCCTCAACAAGAGGTTTAGGGTTTCTGCAACTGCACCTGCTAGTAACCCTAGTTGTAGTGTCTTGGGAGCTGCTTCTGCTAGTAACCGTAGCGACAGTTCCTCAATGAGATCAATATCCTAGCGGTTATGTTTCCTTCCAGCGTTTAGACTAAATGAAGGAGGTGTGGGCCCAAAACCTATTAGAATATAGAATATTGTGTGCTCGTTTTACCATTGATGATACCCTCATCACCCAAACATAGGCCGAAGCCACCCTCCGAGCACCTTAACCTTGACTGAGAATTCCTCCGGAATCAAACCCTAGGCTAGATATCCAAACAAAGGGTAGCGCACCTTTCCCCAAGGATAGTGCATCACAAAAAGCTGATCAGATAGTCCAAACCCTAGCCAAGAGATATTCAAGCCAATACTGAAAACTTGTTGCTGCTGCAGCTGCACCTGCAACTCTCCTCCACACGTGCACACCAAACTGGGAACTGCAATTCTGAAATGCTGTCAAATGAGAACTGGCACCCTGTATTTATACTGGTTCTGCCATATTTGTTGAGGCCGACTTCTTCTGGATATGTGTCTATTCAGTATATTATTATTAATTCTAGCTGACTTCTTCTCTTGGAGGCTAATAACCTAATATAAATTATCTTCTTGAGCCGACAAGGCTTCTAGGGTTGTTAGCCAACTATTCAGGGTTTTCTCTTGCTTTTCGGATCATCCTATTCTCGTCAGGTTCACACGTGGAGGTAAATACCTCCCGTAGCTACCATAATATTAACACGTGCCACATGGGTTTCAACTTGCCTTCCCCTAGCGGTTCTTTGGCTTGATCATACAAAAGGACCAAGTCACTTTCAACGTACAATCAAGGATAGACAGACTTATCATATTGGACCTTGACACATATTGTATTACCTTTGATAGCCATAGAGGCATCTTGAGGCTTCTAATCAAGGATCTCTAGGTGTATGAGGCATCGCTCGAGATCATAAGTGTCAGGGAGGAGCTTGAATACCAATCTAAGAGAAGGGATTTTGCATTCAATAGGTAAGATCGACTCCATACCATGTACTAACTAGTAAGGAGAAAATATGGTGGCAGTCTTGACTGAGGTTCGATATGCCCAAAGTGCGGGATATAGCATAATATGCCAGTCATATTTGTTCTGGCTGACAGCTTTCTACAAAATGGTATTGAAAGACTTGCTGACGGCCTCTACTTGTCCATTTTTCTAGGTGTATTAAGGGGAAGAATGACCATGCTTAAACCCCATCTTGGATGCTATATCTTCCATCATTTCATTCTAAAAGTGACTACCATGGTTAGTGACAATATCACTTGGGATTTTGAACCTGGCAATAATTTGATTGAATACGAAGAAGGTGATAGTCCTCCCATCGGATTTAACTGTAGGAATGGTTTCAACCCACTTATTAAAGTATTCTATGACCACGATAATGTGTTGATGCCCCCCGATCGAAGTTGGGTTGCAATCTACAAAGTCCACCCCCCACTTGGTGAAGGGACCGATGGTAATGACTGGATGGGGAGGGGTTGGGTGCCAGAACATTTTCCGAGTGAACACTTGGTAGGGGTGACACTTCTTAACATCTTCAACACAATATTTAAATATAGACGGCCAGAAATAATTGGCTCGCAAAATGTTCTGGGTTGTCCCAAGCCTGGATAGATGACCACCACAAGCCCCACTATGGAAATTGTTTAGAAATGACTCGACTTCTTCGTGAGTTAAACAACGACATAGGATATTCTCTATTCCTCGTCGATATAGAGTGTTGTTGATGATAATTTAATTATTATCTTGGTATCATACACGTCGTTGGTCATCTCGTGACAGATGCCGAGGGAACTTCAAAGTTTGAAGATAGAGAACAATGTCTCCATATCAGGAGTCAGATGTCGAGGCAAGGAAAATGTGTTCATCCTTAAAATAATAAACATTAATAACATCCTCGTCTAATCGTGGGAAGTCATATATTAACTCTACAAAGGCTAGTGATTTCTTATATTTCCCAGAAGAGAAATCGATATCGAATTCTTGTAAAATGACAATCCATTTATTTCATTTCCCCCCTATGATACCAAGGCTTTCTTCAAATCATTGAAGTATTCCTAGGCTCTCTCATCCCAAATAAAAGGATTGTCCTTCTTGAAAATATGCATGAAACCCTTAGTAATAGTAAAAAAATAGCTTTCCCCTGTAAACCGTGAAGTTGTAGAATAGTGTGTCGGGGAGGCAATCGAAGTATTGCCTCAACCTTTAATGGATCTACCATGATCCTGGTCTCAGAGACTAAAAATACTAGAAGACGTCCAAAATTAACAAAAAAATGCATTTACGAGGGTTCAACCGAATTCTATAATGACTAAATATTCCAAAAACTAGTCGAAGGTGCTTAGGGTGATCCACTCTCTGACAAGAGTGTGCAGCAATATCGTCAAGATAATATTTGGCTATATTCTTAAGATCATGGAATGTGAAGGTCATAGCACGTTGTAAGGTTTCTCTAACATTTTTAAGGCCGAAAGGAATATTCCGGTATGAGAAAGTACCCCAAGGAAAAATAAATTTCGTCTTATGTTTATCCTCGGGTTTAATTTGAATTTTGTTATACCTTGAAAATCCATCCATGAAATAGAAAACATTGCTTCCTGCACACTCGTCGAGAATCTGATCAATGAAAGTTGTCGAGAAGTTGTCTTTAGGAAAATCTTTTTTCAGGTTTCAAAAATCCATGCCTACACGAATGGTTCCTTGCTTCTTATTCATAGGAATGGAATTGGATACCCATTTAGTCAAGGGAACCGCGTAGATAAATCCAACATTAAGCAATTTCTCTACCTCTTCCTTAATAGCAAGGACCTTGCAGGGATTGAAACCTCTAAGAAGTTGTCGAACAGGCTTAGCATCTGGGCAATTTTTAATCTCATGTTTGAAAATTTGAGGGTTGATTCCTAGAATATCTTCATATGACCAAGCAAATACATCTTGGAATTCCTTGAAGAGGTCGGTGTAGATCAGGTTTTCCTTGGGCGAACAATCTACACCGATGTGTACATTTTCAATTTTTCCAGTGGTATGAGATATATCGATCGCGACGGTAGGAGAGATACTTGCCACATTTCCTTCAGCATAAATGTCGTGTGTATCAAGTGGAACTACGGCGTGACCAACTATCTTTCTCAGAGTAGATCAAAATTCATGTTGTTCGATTCTAGCAAGATCTGGGATAAAATAAGAGCGATGATGCATATCATCCCAAGTTTTTTCAGAACCATGCATGGCCTCCATGACAGATTCATCCGAGGGAAAAGTCTCATCGAGGCAGTCATGTGAGAAAGACAACAAAGTGGCCCATATGGGCTTAAAACCAGGATCCTCCTCGTCCATCTGTGAGTAAAAGGATCGGGATCAGTGGAAGAGTCAAGAAAACATTGATACACTATCTTCACTACTAATAGTGGCATGTCCATTCCAGCATGCGACTGACCTTCACTAGACACAGTTGAGGAAGATAGGGTCCAAGGATCGTTAAAATAGGAATTTCGGAAAGGAACGGACCTCTCTAATGAAACACGCCTAATGGACATAACATAAGCATGGTGGATCAGTGCCATGAATTCGAAGGTACCCATAAGGGATGAATACATTATGACACCGATATTCTCAGTTGTCGGTTTATAATTGTCGACCACGGGGATCAATGGTCCAACATATGCAATGGGGCTATCATATGCAAAGGAAAACTGGTCGATATTCATGATCTTCCTATCGTGAGAAAAAAAAACAGTGTGGAAGACAGATGATATGATGGAAGTCATAGCATAATTCCAATTGTGTCCTAGTAACAAGTTATAATCGGGGGGCGCATCAACCACCTTGACATCCACCTCTACCATCTTCCCACCTAACTGGACCGAAAAGGCAGGAAGAATACCGTGAGGTCAAAAGGAATGACCATCAAAGGTAGTCAACATTGTCGAATACTGAGAGAGAGTTAGAGAGCTGAGATATTCCCAACAGATCAGGGACATCACACATGTTGCAGCGCCTTCATTAACAACCGCACACTTGATGGTATACTTTGAGCAACCCAAGTGGATTTGGAATGCCACATGATAAGGAAAGTGAGGATTCACATATGTGATGTCAAACTTGATAACATTCGAGCCACTGGGGTCTAGATATCCTAACATAGATACCAAGGCATTCCTTTGTGAAAGACACATCTGGAGTACCTCTAGGGCCGACATTGCACAAGGGGTTTGACCTAGATCCTCAACAATAGAGTAATTTTGGGCAGCTCTAGCATTTGGATTGTGGGTAAAGCGCATGAGTACTCCTTTTGTATTACGAGGCAGTGGCTCTAGTTTTTTGATCTGCAAGGGTGTCTCCAAAGGAGGAGGATATTCTAGACCAGGTACAGCTTCTGGAGAACAATAATCACGAGATTGGGTGGCTACAATAACCTGAGAATTGACCATATTGATGCACAAATGGTCATCGTCTTGTGCTGGTGGGTTTTGACTCCCACCAGCCACATTTCCAGCATTTGAGGAGATTGAGGCCATGTGTTGGTCATGTGGAAAAGCATTTTCCAGCAGGGCGGGTTGTATAGATAAGAGCCTCGTAACTTCCACAAGTTTAGGGAATAAATGAGTAAGATCATCATGTCTACAAAGATTACAGGGAAATTTCACCTTATGCCTTTCTTTCTTTACCTCACCAACATTATTATTTGTCCTCTCATTATTACCATTGTCCTTGGGTTTATTATTATTATTCCCACCCTTACGATTATTATTACGCCCTTTCTTCTTATTCCCGCCTGGTTGTTGGTTACCATTTGGGCTAGTCGACAATTGCACAGAATGTACATCCACCGACTGAGTGATATTGGAAGACACAGACAAAGTTTTCCCTCCCACAGACTAGTTTAGAGAAAACTCTTTCAAAGGGCTTTTCACCGAGTCTGTGGATTTCAAATTGGCGAAGCCTACAATGCCATTGGCATGAGGTTCATGCTTTTGTCTAAGGTCATATTTTGACCTCAGTACGTCCAGAAGAATCTTGTATAACATCCCAGACTAAGAATATATAAGATCAAACTTCTAGGATTTGAATATTTCTTCTTCCTCGGATGTAACCCCGGATGTAGCAACATCCTTCGAAATAGGAGGTTGTAAAGAAGGGATGATTTTAAGGATGTAATTTTTTTTTAAATGTAGAAACCTTGGTGAATCTTACTAATCCTTCATAAGGACAACTATAAAATATTTGGCGATATTTTTATAAAGATATTCCAATTTATAAGGATTTTATATAGTTTGTATAAACTTTTGGCGATATTGAAGGTAAAATAATTTTATCCTAGAGAATTTGGGCGAATCATTTTTTGGAAAAAACCATGGAAAATTATCCCATGAGCGAAATTTAACCCCTAAAATCATCCCTATTGTAAAGACTTAAGGAACCACTCTAATAGGAATTCTTGGGGTATGCAGGTTTTGATCAACCTCTTTCGTCTACATCAATCCTGGATGTGATCTGAGATATGAGTGGCTTTGTCCTGGAGTAAGGTTGACAGAAGTTCTAGGCCAACATCATAATGGACTGACAATTGGAAGTGGTGAAGGAAGACTAAAACCATATGACTAAAGGTCCATTATGCCCCCCTAGGTAGCTCAATATACCATTTCACAGCGACCCCTATGAGGGTGCATTGAAATAATCTTAACCAAATGGAATCGTTGTTAAGTGAATTCGAAGAGCACCATAAGTGCAAGTTTGTAACGTGATCACTAGGATCCTCGACATTCTTTCCTTCGAATTTTGGAATATATGAAGGAATCTTAGTGGGAACGAGGGCCATGTAGGGTCATGACACATAGAGTCATTCATCAACTTAGACAAGTTTGGAAGATTAAGTGTGGCCAGAAAAGGATTATGAGGTTGTGGCATCTAGCCCCAAGCTCCCTAGAAATATTGTGTTTGGGGAATCACAACCCATCCAGGATTCTGGTAAGCACCATGGCCTTATCTGGGATTGTAAGACCCTCCTCCATGATGATTCATAAGAGGTTGGTTGGGCATCAATCAGTAGGAATGTTCTAATGAGGGTTATACAAACTTCCCCCAGTCGGACTGGCTCTGGGTTGGGGGTTTCCCAAGGAGTGAAACTAACCTCCTCCAGGTGTGAATCTGGAGGATAAAGGTTGATTCGTCATGCCAAATGTGTTGGTTGGAATCAACATTGAGGAGGTGAGCATAAAGGACATAACTTGAGAAGAAGCTTGTCCACCAGGTTCGTTACTCCACCCAGAAGAAATAGGATTAGACCCAGGGTTAAAGGAAGGAATGCTTCCCACGGTAGGAATAATTTGAGGCATATGAGAGCCACCAAATGAGAACAGATTATAAGGAGTATTTTCCCCCCAAGTCCAATGCTAGAATTAGGGCCAACGACTAAGATTGAGTTTTAAAACTGTGAGGTAAAATTCAGCATACCATAGGAAAAAGGACTAGATGCCATCGGGATGGACTGAGCATTATATCTAGGTGAGTGACCAAGAGACCCAAATGGGTTAATGGAAATAGGTTGAGTATTCACTATAGAAAGAGCAGCAGTGATGATAGGTGCCCCCGACACTACAACCATTATGGTTGTAGGATTCGAAGGGGTGCCATTGACTATAGTAGGTATGGGATTCGAAGGACTCCCATTATCTTGATGACTCAGTTCAGTACTCATCCTTGTAGAATCACAAGTATGATAAGTGGAGGTGTGTGTACCACATTTATAAGTGAAGGAAAATAGTCAAAATGTAGTGGTAATTGTAACCAACAACGAGATCAGATGGGAAGCTAGTCCAAATCCACAATGAGTTAAGATTAAATATATAAAAACAAATCCTAAGGCCAACTAGTAATCAAAGAGAACACCAAAAATAATCAAACGACCAATATACACACAAACAAGATAAAGTGGATGAAAGGGGCCTCCCTCCTTAAAGTAGGTATTCCTCGCCCAAGAGGGGCCTGAGACTCCCTGCTAAATATCAGAGGTATCAGAATCAGTTATAAGGACCCTCATGGGATTAACAACTAGTTGATCAAATCCCCCCGGAGAGGTAATCCTTCGTAAAGGTTGTGTGTTGTCCAACCCTTATCTGACCTAGGGTACATGCAGAATAACCCCTACAAGTAACCTATGTGTCACCTAAGTCAAGCAACTAAGAAACCACGGTATAACTGATGCACAAGTGAAAAATTGTAAGTCAAGTCCACCATATGGGTAGGGGGGTAAAGCCTAAAAATTTGAAAGCATCGTCTCTCATGGAGGTAAAGGAACTAACAAGATCCCCATATACGAATAGATTCCCAAAAATATATCTGACGCTAAGAAGGTATCGGGGGGATATCCCTTCAACCGACCTCACGCTACCTCGTGATTAACTCCGGTGTAAGCGAAGCCTCCTAATATTACCGATTATACAATGGATTTCTCCACTCCATTAGTCAGACACATATGTTGATTTAATATCCTTGGAGAAGTTTACTCACAAAATCCTATTCCAAGGCACTAAATCCAAAGCTATTTTGTGCACCCTAGAAAATAAAATCATTACTAATCAATTTTAAATTATAGCTTTAATTTCAATGGCCTTTGTTACTCAAAAGGTGTGGTCATGAAACTAGTGATGTTATGACTCAGCAAGTAAAATAAATGAATACGAATACAATGCAAATTCCTAACTTCGATTTCCAATAAATGATATGCTTCTTAAAAATGCAATTTTCAATTCAATTCTACAATTCTAAATAAAAATGCAATCTTTCCTTACATTCACTAAGATAAATGACAAAGACTCGAGAGATCAGAATGCCAATCAATGTAAAATGCCTAATATTTTTTTATTTTCAATATAATAAAAATGAAAATGCAAGGACTGAACAACAACTTGATATAAAGAGTCTACTATGCATAGACAGAGACAACCCAAGTAGGATATCAAGGAGAAAAAAATGCATCCCAAGGTGCAAGGACAATCAAAATGAAAATATGATGAGAAAGGAACTGCCCAAAAATTCAACCCAAGACAGGTTTCCTTTCATTCCACAGACACTTAACAGTCACTACAAAGACCTAAGAAGACTCATCAATCATCAAAACCTACCCAACAACCACCAAACCCAGCAATTAAGCAACAAAGGTTGATGTACACAACTGTTCAAGGGAAAAGTGTGTATGTATGCAGCTTGTAGAAGGACAACACACGTATGTATGCGATTGTCAAGCAAAAACCCACGTATATGTGTCAAAACACAACTAGGATAAGGAGAAGGTTGAAAGACTCAGACCTAGAGTGAACAGAGGTTGTCAAGCAATCATATGAAAAGAAAATCAATATGAATGAGAGAAATCTAAGGAGGAAAACATTCCAAACCCCAAAAAAGAATATTTAATCCCCAATATGGTCGCCACTTTTGTTATGAGGAAAATCTCTCTATGGCTAGGGGTAAACCACAATAGATGGAAATGACTGTAGAAATCAACTCTATTCTCAAGTATTCTATATAATCAAATATGCCAACAAGACAATATAAGAAGCGTACCTCATCTAGACGTTCGATGAATTCCACCGTTGAGCACTTGACTCAAAGAAATATACCTGCAACTAGTCCTCAACAACCAAGAAACACAAGCATATGGTGATAATATATGATTTTAACACATTCAATAGAATAATACATCAAAATTCATAACAAATACGCCCATGGAATAATAACTCAAATATTTTCAAGATATTAATTGGATGAGAAAAGAGTATTTCTACTAATACATAATCAACAGAAGTGAATGAGTTATAGACTTCTGTGTAACCATGGTTCAGAACCGAGAAACTAGCTTCATTCCAGCTGGGCCTCCACCACTTCAATCCTCCACCAAAGGAAATCTCATGTAAGAGAGACAATGAAGTTCTCAATCAGTAAGGGAAGAGCTTGGGGGTTGAACAATGTGTTCAAACTTAAAGGATAAAGGGATGTAGACTCAATGTGAAGTGAATAATTTCGCCAGAGTAACTTTTCTCTCAAAGTTGAATTCTTTCTCTTCTTTTTCATAGCTCAGATTTGGTCCATTTATAGCCTTCAAATGGAACTGAAGGGTCGAGTCGGAACGTTTCCAGTATATGGAATGCCAAAAATCATTGATCTTGAGATGTGACATGGAAACCCGACACCATTTTTCAATTTTGGGCACATTTCCCAATGTACGCGGGATGTAGTGGTGAAAACTGTGTATATGCATGTTGTATAGTAGGCAAGGTGTGTATATGTGGAAAAATTATATTTTTAGCTCTGGGATTTGCAAAAAAGGGACTTCAAGTCTGCACAAAGAAATTGAAAAAGGCCTTATGTGCAAGATTGCATGGGGTGAGGCAAATCTTGCTATAACAAAATGTCTCGCCTCTTTTAGCAACTATTTGTTTCCATTATTTTTATTTATTTGTACCTTACCCATTCCAACAATTTGACATGCTTCATCATCACCAAAAAAAACCTGTCCAAAATCACCTTGAACATAATCTTGGAGATATTTCCTATGGGGTGTCGCATGAAATGAAGCCTCTAAATATAATACCCAAGATTCGGTAATATTATCTAAAGAAAGAATCAAAGTATCTTGTAAGACATCACCTGTTACATTTGCTTCTTGATTTTTCTCTTGTTGTCCATCTCTTTGTTTCTTTGGAGCTCTGCAGTCTTTCTTCAGATTTCCTTTCTTCGCACAATTCCAACATTCTATCTTTCCTAGTCTAGATTTGGATTTTCCCTTCCTATAATTCCCACAGTT
>JZKD02S2070892.1:0-12082 GCA_000966675.3 Picea glauca | reverse complement strand
AAATGGGATCCAGACATAGCTAAAACAAGAAATTTGAATTAGGAATATAATCTAGCTCCACAACCAAAACATTTCACAACAAGCCATGTCAATAGAAAACATATGAGATTCCAGGTGGTACTAAACAATTTATAGCCACACATTTTCACAATTCCCACCACATTTCAGGTAACCACCATTGGAAATCATGAGTGATTCATGACTTGAAAATTGATGAAAAGACATATATAGAAATTTATTTCTTAGGCAATGCAACAATGAATAAAATTATGGGAATTTCTACTATCAACAAGGATTATGCCTTTCCTATTTTTAATGTATCCAATGATAGTGAGGGTTTGGGGAGTAGAGAAACTAGTGAGGGAGTGCAATGAAATCAATAGTTCAACTTCTGATGGATCAACAAGAAAATTAGGATCATCTATTGGGGGTAGATCTTCACAAGGGAAGCTTCAGCCTCATCGTTAGCAACATCTTTAGAAATGGTCCTAAAAATATTATTTTCCTTACACTTGTGCCCGTGAAATTTTTTGTCATCACAATTATAGAAAATACCCTTGAGTTGGATTTCATCCATTTCTACCTGAGTTAATTTATGTATCTTGAGAGAGGTGGAATGAGGGGAAACATTGGTAGGTTGAGGGTGGGGATCAAAATAGGGTTTTCAGTTATGGGAAAAGAAAACATTTTGTGCTTCTTTGGTCCATTTACTATATTCCAACCAATTCTGGGGGAAATCCATGAGGAACTGGGCTCGAATTTCCTCCTTTAGTCCACTCATAATACATTCCTTGAAGGAGGCATCTTTCATTCCCTCCGTTCATAAATTTAAGTTCTCAAAGGCAGTTATAAAATCTTCCATTGTGCTAGACTATTTCAACTTGGTCAAGCGACCTAAATAGTGGGTGTCGGTGTCAAAGTGTTCATAAATCTCTACAACAAATTGGATCCAAGAAACATATCTATGACATGAGTTTTTACACCATTTTCACCATTTCCAACATTCAGGATCCAAATAGAGAACAAAATAATGAAGTTTATCCAACTCATCAGTAATACCATGCAAAGAAAAATAATGCTCCAATTGGGTGACCCATCCCATGGGATCAGAGCCATGAAATTTATGGGAGGAGTCAACACCATCTACTTGGGAGGGTTGTTCAAGGAAGGGAGGGGCTTGGATATTTTCAATAAATGGTTTAGAGTGGAATTGATGGTGTCAAATTTTCCCTCTAATTTATCAAATTAGCCAACAACATTGGAAAATTCGGTCTTGATTTGGTCCTTGAAGTGGTCAAACTCAACCTTGTTTTGTTTGATTTTGGCCTATAGTTATTGGCTTCTAGTGGTTTCCATTTGGAAAGTTGGGGTGTGGAATGAGTGAGTGGGTCCACTAGAAAAAGGTGGAAAAGTGATATATATCACTACGATCAAGGAGACAAGGGAAATCCAATGGTATAGGTGTCAAATAAGGGTGTCGGGAAGGGTTGGTGGGACAAAACAAAAGTCTTATAAGTTATAGGTACCAAAAAGATAGGGGATAATATGTGAATCCAATGGGATAGGCCCAAATAAAAGTGTTATGAAGGGGGTTAGGTATGTTGTTCCTGAGTTTATACTTTAAGGCTCTAAAGTATACTGTCAAGGCATCTGAAAAGATAGAGGAAAAGAGGACAAAAAGGACAATTATTTAAAAGATAAGGACTAAAGTTGGTTTCTCAACTGCCTTTGTCTAAATTCCCAGTTTTCTTGAATGTCGATACCTCTCTCAATTGCAGCCCATGAGCATTCTAACTCAACCCGATTACTAGTTGTTTGTAAAATGGTGTTAAATAAATTTAGGGCGATTATGGTTTGATCTGAAAGACTGGGTTCGACGTTAGGCTGCCTTGAAACTGGTACTGTCATGAGGGAAATTTTTTATTTCATAATCCAGAGTCTCGAAAATCTACCTCCAGGATTTTATGGAATCGATGGCATGCGGTGTTGTATCAAATATAATGTCTCTATCTGGACTTGAGATTTCTGCAATTTCTTTGCTTTTCTTGGGTGCCTTCTTAGCTGCCATGATACTTGTGCTGGATTAGAAAATTGTTTACAGAGGAAATGTGAATAAAACCAGGTAAATGTGACTTGATGCAGATGTAAAGAATAACTATGAAGTTCGAAATATAAGACTTTATTAACCTTCAATTTCGCATTATAATAAGTGTACAGACGTAAAGGACGAAAAATTAATGCTTTTAAATGGAAAGACATGCCTGGAGATACGCTTTCGTGTCGAAAAAATGTTCATTTATATGTTATTAATGCTGTCATATATCGACGATTTTGGAACTGGCGTTTCAAAAAAAACTGCCTTCCTCAATTCTCGAAATGCGAAAGGTTGTTTAATTATCACTAATCCTGTTTTAAAAACGAATTAACCTTAATATTAAACCTTGTTTAGTGAAAACGCAATTTCATGGTTTGGAACTTCGGGGATCCTAGCGTGAGGGGATAAGTCATAAGCAATCCCCAAATCGTGAAATTGTGATGAGATTAGTGAGGCACTAAGACATGTATTAGGGATTTAATTAATACAGGTTAATAATTAATTATCCTTTTAACTTTTTCAAAAAAGTGAGGATCGGGAGTTTAACAGTTGAGAGTTCAAAAGCGTATTAGTAGAAAGGAAAAACCCGAATCGCGAAAGGATTAAGGGAAAGATAATTACATTTAAAAACTTAAATAATTACGGGTTTAAAGAGTGCTTTGTGGAAAGAGACGGAAAATGTAACTTTCATTTCTCCCCACTTTTAGCTTTTTTAATATGTTAAACATTTTCGGGACTTCGGCACCGGGAAAATAAGATAGTTGAAAATCATACTTCAAGAAAAACCGAATCTCAAAAACCCGAAAAGGAATGGAAAGCTCATATTTCCCTTTTGATTAAGGGTGGCTCCACGATTTAGGAAAATATGAAGCATTAGTTTTCAAGGATAGGAAAAAATAAACTTCGTGTCAACATTAGGCTCCATCTAGGGATCTCGTCTCCTTGTTGGACAAGAAGAACATGCAGACCAAATGCCTTCATTGGGTAATGGGGTCAATGATTTGGCTCGGTTAAATAGACTTTCGGGAACAATAGAACAAGAGTAGGGTCTCATCGTTAACCTTGAAAATATCTCCAAAGACAAAAATCCGGACTATCTCAAGTGGGTTTTCCTTAAACCTCTTCTTGTGAAACTGAGCTCAAAACTGTGTAAGTTAATCAAAAGCAAACCAAGCATCCTATTAGATTTCACGTGATTCTGTTTGCATCAAGGTAAGTATTTGTGTTGTGTCCGGTAAGGAGATCCTAGAAACCTATGATGAAAATCCAGTCGAAAAGAAGAGAAATTACCAGAGCATCATGTAACACATTTATAACAACTTTTATCAGATATGAGGATATTGCTTCACTACCAGCGAGCCTATCCAGTACCCCGGTGAAGTTATCTGACTTCCCACATTGAATTTCCTTTCACCACTTCATTGTTTCGAAGCATTTAAATGCTGAGATGAGGGCAATCAATATAATGGATTTCCTTTCTTCATTTATTCAAACTAGATGGGGGAAATCAATATTGAATTTCATTTCACCATCTGTCTATATTCATTTTTTTAAATTTTTTGAAGTGGGGGAAATCAATGAGCATACAATATACTCGGGAAGACATCTGTTAGAAAAAGAATCAAATTATGTCAACTCATTTAAATAGCTCTGGGTTAATATTCTCCTCTGCCTTAAAAAATCATGGGATTCAAAGAACTTCTTAAGGGAAACGTTTTTTCCTTTAGTCCAAGGAACTTCCTTGAGAAAAACTAATCATTTATTCATGTTAGGATAACTAGTGAGGTCGGGATTAACCTAGACATGTTTGTGAACCAGCTAAAGTCGAAGAACTCAAAAACACAACCCACTCTCTTTATGGAAAGTTTGTTCATGAGTTTTCAAGACCAGAGCGAGACCCCTCTATTTTCAGGAAACTTCAAGACCAGACCTCCATGGTTAAGTGGGGAAATTCTTTACTATGGTCAAGAGGAGGGTAAAGGTTTTTTTTTTTTTTTTTTGAAATCATTCGTACTTCTTAGGGCTTTCATCTCGAATTTTGAAATGGGATTTCATACCTTTATTAGCTCTTATATTACCATCCCAAAGATTACTCGTCCATTACCTTTGTCATTGTGAGATACTTAATAAGAATACCTGCACATGTCACCTTTCAGCACTTCAGGTTCGTTGTCTGGTGAGAAATTTTCCCTGCGAATAACATAAGATTATAATCATTAGGAAACATCATGAAAATAATAATAATAATAATAATAATTATTATTATTATTTTAATCCAAAGCATGAAAACAAATGATATGTACAATGAGAATTTAGAAACACATTATTGCATGAAGTGTTTAAGATGCCACCCATTCACAGGGGCATTATGGATGTCTCCATCTATGTTTTCTAATAACCACGTGTTTTTTCCTTTCGAGGCCGAAATCCTGTATGGACCGGACCAGATGGGATCGAATTTTCCATGTTTTCCAGCATCCTCTTTCCTGGCTTCCCATTTCAATACCAAGTCACCAGGGAGGAATTATCTATCTTTAGCTTTTTGACTGAACAAGGCCTTCATTTTATCCTGATATCTTTGTAATCTTTCATTTACTTCGGCCCTATCTTGTTGAACTTTGACCAGTTGGCTTATCCTTCTGGTAACATCATTGTGTTCTTCATTCGAATCCTACTAGACTTTCATCACTGGTAGAGCTACGTTTATTGGTAAAATGACATCAGTGCCATATACCATCTGGAAAGGGGAAATCCCAATTGATCTTTTAGTGCTTATTTTTTTGGCCCATAGTGCATATTTTAGATGGATATGCCACGCTTTCTTGTTTTCAGTTGAAACCTTTTTTATCATGGTAATCAGGCTTTTGTTAGACGATTAAGCCAGACCATTACCTTTTGGATAGTAAGTCGTGGAGTGTCCTAGTATGATGTGGAAAAAATTTATCATGGTCATCGATTTAAAATCTTGTGCATTATCAATGACTATATTCTGAGGACACCTGAATCTGGATAAAATATTATCTTCCAAGAAACTGATTACTACCGAATCGCTTGAATTTCTTGTGGGGATAACTTCCACCCATTTAGTGAAGTAATCAGTAGCTGTTAGGATCCATTTATGCTACGTGCTGGAGTGTGGATGAATTTCTCCAATGAAATCAAATCCCCATTGCTGAAATGGTGCTTTTGTATTAACTGGTATAAGGGGAAAAGATGGGATCTTCTATTTTCATGTGAACAACTGACAAGGGACACAATTTCGAACTCTAGTGTTCACTTCTATGAACAATTTGGGGCAGTAGTATCCAGCTCTTAATATCTTATAAGTTTTTTCTCGCCACGCATGATTTCCTCCACACACCCTGATATGGAATTCATCTATAACTTCTTCTGTTTCAGTTTTGACTAAACACCTCAGAAGGAAACCCACGGGGTCTTTCCAATACAATTTAGCATCTATGATAGAGTATTTTACACCATGTAATTTTAATTTCCTAGCCTTAGACGGGGTTAACTCAGTAGGACATTGGAGCGTAAGTAGGTAATGGACAATGTCATGATACCAGGTCAAAGTAGAAAACTTGTCCTGAATTTCAGTTGTAGGTGCAGAGGCATCAAGCTTGTCTATTTCTATAAATCCCTCGGTCTATTGCAATTGATTTATCCCTAGTGCTTTTAAGTTTGGTTCAGCAAGCAATTTGGCCAAACCCTGACCTTTGACAATTTTAGTTGGTTTGACTTCTAGGTCAAACTCTTGGATCTTAGCTAACCACTTGCCTCTTCTTTCATTGCTATCTGGTTCCACCAGGATATCTTTAATAGAGCTAGAGGGCACATAAGCAATAAATTTTGAGTGCAACACGTAAGTTCTTAAATCCTTGAGAGATTTCACCATTGCATAGGCCTGTTTCTCCAATATATCATATTTCAACTCGGCATCCTTGAGACTTTCGCTAAAAAATGCAATAGGCCGCTCAAAACTTTCCTCATTGTTTTGTAACAACACAACTGCTATAGTATGTTCTGAAGAAAAAGAAAAAAGAAAAAATTCTTTTGTGTAATCTGGGATGACCAAGATCGGTGCTTCACTTATTACTTTCTTGATGCGTTGAAAGGAGGCTTTGGCTTCGTTTGAGAATTTCACTTCACTGTCCTTTTTGAGCATATTTGTTATCAATTTCACAATTTCGGAAAAGTTAGGGATGAATCTCCTTAAGAAATTTATTTTTCCTAAAAAAGACTGAATTTCTTTTACATTTCTAGGAAACGTTTTTGCATCTATTGCCTCAACCCTTTTGGGATCAATTTTGATTTTGTCCCTAGACATGATATGGCCCAAGAGTTTACCTTCTTGCATTGCGAAATGAGATTTCTTGGGACTGAGTGACAAACCAAACTTTCAGCATTTCTCAAAGGTTTGTTTAAGGTGCATTAGATGTTCTGCATCAGATTTGGAGAAAACAGACAGGTCATCAAGATAGATAACAACGAACTTGTCTCTCTCACCCACGAAAGCAATATACATGGCTCGTTGAAAATTTTCCCCCGCATTCATTAAACCAAAAGGCATTTTATCGTACATAAAAGTACCCCAAGGGGTAGTGAAAGAAGTTTTTTCTTTATCGTCCTGATGCATTGCGATCTGATTGTAACCTGAAAAACCATCAATCATAGAAATTTTCTTAGCTCCAACTACTTTTTCTAAAACATGATCCATCTTAGGTAATGGGTAATTGTCTTTGAGTGACGACCGATTCAGGTTTCTGAAATCGACACACAGTCTGATCTCATCATTTTTCTTTCTCATTGGGACTAAATTAGCAACCCACTCAGAATATCTTGATGGGACTATAATTTTATCATCCAGGAGTTTCTTGACCTCTTTTTCTATCACCGGTAATAGGATAGGGTTAATCTATCTGAGTTTCTACCTAAAAGGTTTGACACCCGATTTTAATGGAATTTTATGTTCCATTATAGTCGTGTCATAAGTTCTCAACTCGTCATAGGACCAAGCAAAAACATCTTTGTATTTTTTAAGCAATTCAATATATTTGTTCTTGATTTCGGGGGACATGTACCTAGATACCTTAACTAACCTAGGACTCTCTTTGGTACCTATATTGCAATCTTCAAATTCTTCCAGTTGAGGCTGTAAGATAGTCTTCAAAGGGATGTCATCATGATTAAAGAGTCTTTCTAAGGGAATCAATCCCTTGGGTATTTGGTTATTTTTTAAAACCAACATACAGTGATTTTTTATTTTATCTTGGAACTCTTGGGGGTCTTCCCCTTCTTGCATGATCCAAATAGGATCATTCTATTTCTCTTGGTCAGCATGCATTTCGGAAAACTCGTCTACCGTTTCCAAAAAAATTATGAGTTGGTTGTCATCCTCAAAGACTTGCCAATGTTGTACGTTATTGGTTATGGAAGGACTATGTCTCATTTGTATATGATACTTGAGTTTGAAAGTAGTGGGAGGTGCGAAAGTCGAAGCATCTTTGGCTAAGGCATTCGCCTTTTGATTTTCGGCTCTTGGAATGAAGTGAATATTTACAGAAGAGAAAACAATTTCAATTAGGTCCCAAACACAATTTTGATATGACCTTAATCTAGGATGTTTGGCCTGGTACTGGCGATTGAATTTTTTCATGATTAACTCTGCATCACCAAAAACTTCCAAGTTTTTAATTTTCATCCTCCTAGCGGCCTCTAAACCTAACACTAATGATTCATACTCACATACATTATTAGTGTGGTCAATGTTCCATTGTATCCTATAAGAGAAAGGGATAACAAATTGGTTATCAGGTGCTACAAAAATTACTCCCACCCCAGCTCCAAGATAAGATGAGGCGTCGTCAAAAAAAAATTTCCAAACACCATTGCTATATACATCTTGTTCTATTTGTTCTTTTTCTTTTTTATTTCCTATACAATTTTCTTCTACACATGCATCAACATCATCATCTATAGATAATATACAATTACCTAAATCCTGATTAGCAATATATACAGGGTAATTATTTGGGCTGACAGGATCACTAACCGTAAACGCTAATCTGGTTTCCCTATACAATCGTGTGAACTGGCCTCCGAAAATTGGAATTATTGTGTACGTCATATCAAGTTGAAGAGAACCTCCAAGTTTAGCACCCCAGGACTAAGACAAGAGCATGCCATACTTGGACTAAGACAAGAGATTTACGACTAAGTCTTTTATCATGACTATACACTTGACTTTCCTTGAGTCGAACAAACACAAATCTCCATAAGGTATGGTGATTTCTAGGTCGAGTCTGTCCATGATTTATTTAGGCATCACATTGTGAGAGGCCCCAGAATCTAACATGCAGTTATGGAGAAGATGATTGAAAACTGTCAGAGTGATGTATAAAGGGGCAATGGCGTCTCTAGCACATTTGAAATGTGGGTCGAAAATTATGTTAGTCTTATCATCTTCTAAGTTAATGGCATCGTCCTAACTTTCATTTTCCGAAAAACTAGTCATTTTAGAAATTTGTTTCCGGTATATCAGGTTCTTAGACAGTTCAACGAGGGGGATAGGGATTTTGATATTATTGATCTCATTCTCTAGGTTAAAACTTCCAATTGTTTTGTCAGTTTCCATAGTTTGAGTTTCTAGCCCTCTCCTTTCTACTTTCCTGGGTTGAAGAGCCTTCGTTTCGGTAACAGGGGTGTTTATTTTCGGTGCACTTAAGGATGAGGTCTCTGTTGTCTTTGTTTTGATAGTCTGTATGTTAGAAGTCTGTTTTTCAGTGTTTTTTGAAGATGCTTGGTTAGTTTCAACCCTCAGTAGTATATTTTTAACTAGATCGGTTGTGGAAACCAATTTTCTAGGTCTCAGGTTGTATTCCTAGTGGAGCTCGGCCATTATACCATCCGTTACTCTATGATAAATCAAATCTTCAGAAACACTGCTATTCTTGTTACTCTCAGTTCTATATTCTGTAGTCAAAGACTTTTCGTAATTGTGTCTTGTTATATAAGGTTGTAAGTAGTCTTCACCAAGATTGTTCATATCCTCTTCTAACTCTTCGAAATCCTCCAAGTCTTTCCCTCCTATAAAGTTTTTTCTTTTAAAATGGGTTTGGATTTTTTGATCTTCATGCTTAAATTTTTTTTGGTGGTTTTAAGGATTAGGGCTCTTCCTGAATTCTTTTCTAGGGTAATGTTCATTTTTATCTTGATCAAGTTTCATTCTCGATATTTTGTTTGACAATTCTTTGATGATTCTAGCCATATCGTCCATTTTATCTTCTGAGGATCTCCCTGGTCCAGAGGGTCGTCCTTGCTCCCTGTATCTCCTTATTTCTTTGTTTCCAGTCTCGAATTTGGTTTTCATCTTTCCTGATGCCATCATGTTAGATTCGATTTCCAAGGCATCGTCTTGCATCTTGGTAAGATCAATTGATCTTCTCTCCCTTAATAAAAGGGCGAAGTTAGGGTCAAAATCTCCAGCGAAAGTCACCTTCATTGCAGGTTGTGAGGGTTTAACCTCGGTTGGGATATTATTATATAATTTATTGAATCATTGGGTAAACTCGAGGAATGATTCAAAGTTTTTCTTTCGAAGATCTATGAATTCGGTTAGATAATAAAGATGGTCTTTTCGCTCACCCCATTGTCTGATAAAAGTGTTTTCAAGTTCATCGTATGAAGGTATAGATCTGGATGCTAGGCTTCGAAACCAAGTTCTCATTTGCCCTTCAAAGGTTTGAACCAAGAGTATGGAGTAAACATCTTCATGTTCCAATACCATAATGTTGGCGAATTGATCGAAAAAATTTATATCCTCAGCTGCCATTAAATCTCCCTCTCCTGTGAACTTAGGCAGTTTTTTCATGTAATGTTCTAGTAAATCATGGAGAGGGACCGGTAGAACCAGAGGAACATATCTTGCAGCAAGCTTTGCAAATGTTCGAAGAGGTAGTGCTTGGCCACCTACCCCTCCTCCTGGACCACCTACGGAAGCACCTCCTGCCCCACCAGCTCCAGTCGCAGCCATTGTGGCTTTAGCAGTAAAAGTTTGGGGGTTATAAGGAAGGGTTTCAAGAATTTGGTTATCAGCGGGGATGAAACTTGAGAAAAAGGAGCTTGGGGAATGTGGGTTGGTTCCTTCAGAATCACAGGGTGAAAATGTAAGAGAATCAACAGAAGTTGAATCAATATATATGGGATAATTGTTTGAGTTTTGAGAGGTGGGAAAACGAACCTCGAGAAGCGAGGGGGATTCTATCGCAACAGGAAGTGAGGTAGACCTTTGTTTTCTATTGATATGGGAAATGACCGAGAAAGATTTGGTCTCAAAAATAGGCAGAATGAGATTTGATTCTGGGGTTGTAACTTTATTAGAGGAGTATTCCATGTTAGGGGATGGAATACTTGGTTTGTCGTGTCGATCTTCGGATTCAGTCTGTGTGAATTTAAGTTGATAATATTTATTCGTCGATAAGGCAGACTGCCGAAATAAATTTCTTGATTTTAGATTTTTTTCTGGGTTGGAAGAAGGTCAAATTTTATTGTCGTCTGGACTCTTCCTAGTATTCTTCTGGTTAAGAGACATTTTAAACAGTGTGGAGTCCCCAAGTGAAAGATAAAGGTATCCTTAGAAGGTTTCCAAACTTTGTTCACTACCAAATATGGAGAGTGTCAATGTCGTTCTTCCCAGGGAAAAAGCTTCGTTACTCCGCTCCCCGGCAACAACGCCAAAAAGATGTTGTTCCCGAGTTTATACTTTAAGGATCTAAATTATACCATCAAGGAATATGAAAGATAGAGGAACAGAGGACAGAAAGGAAAATTATTTAAAAGATAAGGAATAAAGTTGGTTTCTCAACTGGCTCTGTCTAAATTCCCAGTTTTCTTGAATGTTGATATCTCTCTCAATTGCAGCCCATGAATGTTCTAACTCAACCCAATTACTATTTGTTTGTAAAATGGTGTTAAATAAATTTAGGGTGATGCTAGTTTGATCTGAAAGACCGAGTTCGACGTTAGGTTTCCTTGAAAATGGTATTGTCATGAGGGAAATTTTTTATTTCATAATCCAGAGTCTCGAAAATCCGCCTCCAGGATTTTATGGAATCGATGGCATGTGGTGTTGTATCAGATATAACCTCTCCGTCTGGACTCGAGATTTCTGCAATTTTGTCTCTTTTCTTGGGTGGCTTCTTAGGTGTTGTGATACCTGTGCTAGATTAGAAACCTGTTTACAGAGGAAACCAGGTAAATGTGACTTGTTGCAGATGTAAAGAATAACTATGAAGTTCGAAATATAAGACTTTATTAACTTTCAATTTCGTGTTATAACGAGTGTACAGACACAAACGATGAAAAAATAGTTGTTTTAAATGGAAAGATATGACTGGAGATATGCTTTTGTGTCGAAAAAATATCCATTTATCCGTTATTAATGCTTCCGTATATCGACGATTTTGGAACTGGCATTTCAAAAAACACTGCCTTCCTCAATTCCCGAAATGCGAAAGGTGGTTTAATTATCACTAATCCTGTTTTAAAAATGAATTAACCTTAATCTTAAACCTTGTTTAGGGAAAATGCGATTTCGCATTTCGGAACATTGGGGATCCTAGCGTGAGTGGATAAGTCATAAGAAATCTTTGGGTCGTGAAATTGTGATGATATTAGTGAGGCGCTAAGACACATATTAGGGATTTAATTAATACAGGTTAATAATTAATTATCCTTTTAACCTTTTTGGAAAAGCGAGGATCGAGAGTTTGACGATTGAGAGTTCAAAAGCATTTTAGTAGAAAGAAAAAACCTGAATCGCTAAAGATTAAGGGAAAGATAATTACATTTAGAAACTTAAATAGTTACGGGTTTAAAGAGTGCTTTGTGGAAAGTGACGAAAACGGTAACTTTTATTTCTCCCCCCTTTTAACTTTTTTAATATGTTAAACATTTTTGGGGCTTCGGCACTGGGAAAACAAGATAGTT
>JZKD02S2070881.1:36239-51432 GCA_000966675.3 Picea glauca | reverse complement strand
GAAGTTACGGTAAGCATTTTTCGAAGTGCAATCTTGGGAGAATAGGACCATAGGATCTTAACCAACGAGGGTAGTTGGATCACCCATGTAAATCTCATTTCGGTGTTTTGTGAGTTGAAGGGTCAAAACCTTTGCATCAAGGCTCGCGAGGTTGCAAGGTGCAAAGTCCGGAAATACTGAGAGAGTTTGAGCCGTCCGATTGGAAGGAAATGTGTCACAAGATCCTCCCTATCATGGATTCAAACATCGAAGGTCAGAGACGAAAGTTCTTCGACTTCACGAGTGGTGAAGTCATGAAAGAATCTAAGCCATCCATCGGAGGAGGACAGGTGGAAGAGATATAGGGATATCACAAACTTGGAGGTTCGTAATATGAGAGCCCAAAAATTTGGTGCTCCAAGACGCTAGTGGAAAAATCGCAAGAAACGAGGATAATTGTCGGAATTAGGTCATGTGAGGACCATTGGATTAGAGTCCCACCATGCCTATCATGCATTCAGAGGTTTGAAGGTGCAGAAGAACCTGATAGCACATAGTGGACAGGTGGCATATTTGTTGACATGGAGGTCAAACCTTTGTTGACCATTTCGGGGTTTCGTGAGTCGGAGGACCGAGAGCATAGTATCACGATTCACAAAGTCACAAAGTCTGAACTCAAAAAGGAAGGAAGTTTTGTTGTGGGACCTATGTTGACGACATGTGGAAATTTTGTTGTTTTAGCATATTGGAGGATAAGAGGTCGAGACTTTTGTCCCAAAATTCCTGAAGTCGCGAGTTGCGATAAGAAGCAGCAAGGATTTTGGGATCTCAACATTTCAGGTGTCGGAATATGACGGAGGTAGTGCTTCGGGAAGCAAAGTCGCGAAATTTCGAAGTTGGGCATAAGAGACACGTGGAAGAACCACACGGTGGGGCCGGGAAATAGATCGACGGACACACGTCACATATTGGAAGGAGTGAATATTCTGTTGGCTTCTCGCGTCTCAGGAATTTGCGAGACAAGAGTACATGAGCTCGACAGTGAAACTCGCAAAGGTGCGAGAAGCGAGAGGAGCTAACGTTAAGTCTATCCAGTGGTCACACACAGAAGGTGCTGATAGAGAAGGAGCTGTAACCATTTCGTGATCTCAGGTATCGCAGATTTGAGATGGAATAGTCAAGAGTCATGACTCGCGAACTCGCAAGATTGAGAGTTGTGAAAAGGACCTGTGGATCAATTTGAAAAGAGATTCCAACGGGGAATCTGAAAGAGCCAATCTAACTCAAAGGGGTTAAAGAATGATCCTGTGAGCGAATCTCGGCTCGAGGGCCGATAGGTCTATGCCATTATGGGAAAGATTCAAGCTCAATTAAAACTAGCTTCATGTGTGATTGGTCTACATTTGAATTGTAGTTTCGTATATTTTAAAGAACATGGAACCACTAAAGGACTACCCTTTAATGGTGATGGAGCTTGAGGATGTCATGTACTACCTTTAGAGTACATTTGGTTGGATTTCATTAATTTATTACATTGAAGATGGTTAAGTTTTCCATTTTTACATATTTGTGTAGATATGGAATGATTATCCCAAAGGATGTGCAAAATACCAACTAGAAATTCACACAAATGAGAAAACACCCATTTTCCATAGTTTTCGTTGTTTTGTTAAGGTGGTGTATAATTGTCATGTTGTATCACTTTGTTAAGCTATGTTGACGGGATCTTGGTGAACTTGTACAGGTTTGTCATTAATTTTTAGGTGATAATATTTTTACCCTCACGTATGAGTTTAAGAGTAGTGATATAGATAAAATACATCATCATTTTCCATATTGAATGATGGTATACTACCACACTAGAAAAAGAAAGAAAAACATTGTAAGAATGACAAATTCCCTTTAAAGAATGAAAAGAACTCACTTAATAAAATTAAACATATCTAAATATCTTTTTTATTACTTTTATACAAATGAGGTGGGCATGTCCCATGCTCGTGAAATTATCAAAACATGTTTACACTAGAAAACAATATGCAAAAGGATGTTTTCCAAACATGAGAAGTTTTCAAATATACCATTAATGATGTTGCTACTTTAGAATTGCTGATATATAAATGTGCATCACTCTAAGGGGAATCGATAGAAGTAAAACACTATTTTGAGGACAATATTTCTTGCAACCTCATACTAATACTTTGACAAGTGGTCATACTTAATGGCATTGATGGCTCGTCAAACCTAGAGGTTTCTAGATGGAACAAGAAATTGCAATTGTCACAAGCTAATAACCATCTTGATGTGGATATGTACTAATGTTGAACATCAAGGGGACCAATGAAACCATAGAGGAATTATGAATCTCCCCATTCCATCCGGGATTCATCATTCTTATCGATAATTAGAAATGAGGTGCACAACGTTTCTCGAAAAGTGTGAGTTTATGTCAAGAGAAATGAATACGAAACCTTTAAAGAATAGATTGTCTCTTGAAATCAATTGAAGATGGATGAGAGACTCGGGTTGGGTATTGATAATGATGGGAAAGGTCAAAAAGTGTGAGTGAGGTTGAGAATGAACACTTTCCTTGTACTGAGGATGATTGACGGCTTACAGTGAGAGTGGTTAAAAACAATTGGACTTGTAATAATCTGGAGTTAAAGGAACAATCAAGTATAGTAAGTATTCGGAAAATTGGTATTGATAGTTATTTAATGAAAATATGTAGTTTAGGGTGGAATCTCTAGGGATCACAATGAGCGATACTAGGATACATGAGCTTTGCAAACAACAAGGCTTATGTATATATCGGTGACTCAATATGAATGCCCTGACCGAGACTAGAACTATTACAGAGAGAAACGATGCCAACCATCACGTGAGATGGAATGAGTATAATTTTTTCCCATAAATAAATGTGTTTTGTCCAATTATCAATGAATCAAAGAATGTAAAAACAACTGAGTTGAACGTTGAAACACATAGATAGGTTCCCCAATGACATAATTAACTGTATCATCCTTTGAAAGCATTAGTAGTAAGAACAAATTTGTAGAGGGAGGTTGATGAGTTGGAATGAAAATGGTCTATTGATATTGGGGGAGACAAGAGGTCAATAAAAATTAGAGAAAACATTCGAGATAACAAACAATAAAAATGAAAATGTAAACCATTAGGGGGAGATGAGAGATCAATAAAAATGAGAGAAAACATTCCACATAACAAATAATCAAAATGAAAATGTAAACCATTAGGATTCTAAGGAGATAGATCAACTTGATGATGAGAATAAAGTATTAAGTTCAAATATCGAGACTGGTGTCCTACATGTTGTAACAACATCAATATTGATAATGGAAAAGGGAGCTAAAACCAAGATAACCCATAGGTGTGGAAAATTGTCGTGTAGGTAGAAAGAAAAGATCCTAGAGGTATATATAAGTGGAGATGATACTAAATCATGAAATTAACTTAAAATCATGCAATTAACTTGAAGGGAGTACGTAACATGCCAATTTGAAAAAGTATATACCTAAAATGGGCATGGTGAATTAACGTACCATATGTATTCAAGAGACATAATGAGCCTCATGGAATGTACTTACACACATGAAATCGAATCCCTCAAGCGAGCGTATTGATAAAAAGAAATATGATTGAGCACACAAAATTAACAAATAGAGATATTGATAAAAATAAATATGATTGGGCATACAAAATTAACAAATAGAGATAGCCTGCTATAATACTTGTCGAGTGAGTGACTTTTGAAAGGAATAAACTAGATGGGTTGTCATTTTGGAAACATAAATAACACATGTGTGTGATAGGTTCTAGTTGTGGATGTACTATGGATGTCGATAATGTGGAGAAGTGAGAATCTGGCCATTGGGCAATTGTAGCTTTATTTGCAAATGTGCAACAGGTATCAATACAAATAATAAAAGGAGATACAAACAATAAAAGAAGATTGTATCGGAAGTATGATGCAAATGACTATCGAAATATAGAAAATGTGCACACAATTATTTGTGTCATACTCTAGAGGAGGGGGAATAATTTATTCCCAAAGAATTTCTAGAGAAATGGTTGGGCCTCCTATGACTTGTGTACTAGAAAGGAAATAGGGGAATATGATAGTACTTACTCTTGTGGAGAGGAGTTAGGTGATCCTTGAGGGTTGGCTGCAATGATATGGGTTATCATTGCAAGGCAATATTCCAAAAGGTCGATAATACCATCCATGTGACGAGTTTGATACTCACTAATAAATGGGAAAAGGTAAGTGAAGTGCTCAAATCAGCCACAAAAGTATGCATCAAAAACAACTTTGTGAGTTTATTGAGGTGGACATATGGTAAATAGTAGACGAACCTTGTTGAATGACCAATGTAGGTTGTGATGCAGTTTGGGTGGGGGGTGCTAGAAGCATCATTTGATGAAATCCATCCAACATGTCCTTAAAGTTTTCTAGATGAGGACAATGGTAATTGTAGTTTCCATATTTTGAACATATGGAACAAGGGTCATTTTCACACAATGTCTAGTTGTGGGTTGTGTTTTATTCCATTGTAGGTGTTGAAAAAGTATCCACAATGGAAGGGGTGTGTAGAAGTGGTGTTTCCCTCCATAGTTCGATAAGGTTCATTAGTTCACGAAGTGTGGTCAATAGGTTTGTAGGATGACCTGGGAATCAGAGAGTGTCAAGGAGAAGGTATTTAATATATGGATTGAGTATCCCCCTATGTTATTCCTCTTTATATTAGTGGTTATATTCTTTATCCCATTGATGTGACGAGCTTCTTTCAATGTATGKTTGAMAAGAGTTTGTACTGATTGTACAACCATGTGAGGTGAGGKTGTTGGTACTATTACCATAGATGGAYGTTCAAGGTACCACATAGGTATACCTAGCATAATGTTTGAGAGTGAGCRTGGAAATTACTTGATACATTATAACTCCTCGMAGTCGGTAGAAAAATGGGATCTCGTCGAGGGGGTGAGAAATGGTCTGCRTGGGAGGTGGTTGGTCATTCATAAATRAAGTCTCGAGAATAAACAATGGAGGATATGGTTCCACCACAAAAAAAATTGATGGTGCACACTTGGGTAGAATTTCAAGGTGAAATGAAAGGTTGTTCACCTTGATAAGTGCGRAGSAGAAAATAAKCTTTAAATATCCCATGAACCATTTCAATGAAGGAMGAGAACTCCTTATGTTACCTAATAAATGAAAGGATGTTATCAAGTTCATGGTTGGGTTTGGMTCATAGTGTGTTAGTTGGTCTATTGTGATGACCTTCACATTGTGAGGGAAGATCTTTGTTTMAAACATAGATGAAATAAAGGAGCGTACATGTAACTATGTCCTAGGGGGATATTGTAGTCAAAGAGGGTGTCTATGACATTGATATTGATCAAGAAAAMAATTATGACTAGCTCTATTGGAATGTTTTGTAAAATGCCCTTGGGTTGAGATGAATGACCATCATAATTGTYAAGGGTGGCAACAATGGGGGTTATATTCAAGGAGCCTTGTTTATGTTATACATTCTTGGAAATTATGAAAGAAGATGCTCCCTCATTGTAATGAACCTCCSATTTTGTTACGACAATAAGMMTCACATAACAAGTGCACTTTTTTTTTGTKTGTGTGTGTATGTAGGAAGKTAATAATGACATTATACTCAACATCACAACATGATGACGAACACAACGGATTCAACTCACGCCACAACAAAAATARCGACCTARCATAAAATCACATCAAGCACCTGGAAGCAATGTACAACATTCAACTGAYGAAGAATAAGAATGACTACCCACCCGTCCTACCCTGCAATGGTGAGGACCTCCAGGACACATAAGMAACACTCAAGCCYAGGTTGCCATCGCTTTTGACCATTTAAGGTCTCAAGGCTGRCGAMTTTTCTGAGGAACAAGGAGGTGTCTACATAYCGCCYGACAGAAGCAGACCAAGMCTACTAAGCTAAGGAMAATCATCCTAACAACCCCACACACMCAAAATTAATTACACAAGTAACTAGAACCCTTACAGTGAGMAACCAAGCACATTAAATCTTTACAAAACCAAGTAMAAAMATTAATTAAAATRAAAAACAACACCCTCAATGGGAAGCGCAAGATGAAAATGACTTCGTTAACAACCCAACCATTAATCAAGGCTAAAAGGTCAATATCTATGATTTAAATTGGCGTTAATTACAAATCAATTAACTAGTCCAAATTCCTTTAGTCAATGAGTTACCAACCGAACTTAACATGAATTACGAATCAATTTAGCGTGTCTGAGTTACCAATTAGGTGATATCTATAAATCCAACTAACATCAATTACATATCTAAATTAGCAAGTCTAAAATTTGCAATCTAGTCTTAACTCACAATACAAATTTTAATATTTATTACAACCTAAATGGACAATTCTATATTAATATGAATCCCCATCCAACTAGCCATAAAATTGAATAACAACACTAACATTCTTAAAGTGGAATTCTACCATTAGCACTTATAAGAAATTAAATCTCAACATGTGGTTTAGCTATATTGATCGAACTAAGAATGTTAGTGGTCTACTATCATAGAGAAGGGAACTGCTAACTATTAACAATGTTGTAGCAATTTAAGAAGGTGATTATTATAGCAGTTACATGACAATTAATATAGCATTAACAAGATAGTTTACATGATTGTTTTCATAATAAGTAATATAGCATTAACAAGGCATTTAACATTCTAGTTAACATACAATTAACATAACATTAACAAGGCAATTTGTATAACTGTTGACATAACCATTCATAGCGCAATAACCAGGCGATTTAAATAACTGTGAACTATTTAACTCGCTGTGGCATTTAATCAATAGAAGGAATCTGTTGACCAATAACATTGTTGTAGCAATTGTTCTGGCAATTAATAAGACAAAAATATAGCATTTCATATTGCAATTAACATGGCCTTTAACAGAAAAAGGAGGCTGCTAACCATTAACATTGTTGCAACAATTATTTTAGTAATGAATAAGGAAACAAAATAGAATTTATTATTGTAGTTAACATGATAATCAACATGGCCAGTAACATTGTTGTGGTAATTAAATCTTGGCAGAGAGAACGTTCAATATGAGTTCAATGTGAAGGAGGATAAAAGGGACAAACAAAACTGTAGAAGGACCAACTCGTGGCCAGTCAACAATAACTCAAGCAATGATTAAGGCAAGTTGTGGTTAGTTAAGACGACAACACGGTCAATTTCTAATTATAAAAAACATGGTCACTCTAGCAAGTAAAGTTGTGATTTAAATGGATAGAACCGTGGGTGATTTCTACAACAACACAGTCAACTTCTGATTATCAGAAATGTGGTCATTCCGACAAGTAAAGTTGTGATTTAAATGGATAAAATCGTAGATGATTTCTACAACAACACAGTCAACTTATGATTTTCAAAAACATGGTCATTTCAGCAAGTAAACTTGTGATTTAAATGTATAAAATCGTGGGTTATTTCAGCATGCAACATAGTCTGTTTTTAATTTTCAAATCATGGTCTTTCACAGCAGGAAATTTGATGAAGTGAAAAGAAAAAATGTGGGCATTAACAAGAATCAAATGGCAGAAATTTTTTAAAGAAAAACACAGTCTTCATCAAGGGAAAAATCGCCCCAAAGGTAAAATGAAATGTAGAGAAGAATAATTCATTTTTTCCATCACTAGAATACAAAATAAAAATGCAGACCATAAATCATTTTGTTTTTCATTGCCAGAATAACCAGTGTAAAATGTAGATATGAATTCATTTTGTTTTTCATTGCCAGAATACCCAATGTAAAATGTAGAGATGAATTCATTTTGTTTCTCATTGCCAGAATACCCAAAATAAAAATGAAGACCAGAAATCATTTCATTTTTCATTGCCAGAATACCCAATGTAAAATGCAGAGATGAATTCATTTCGTTTTTCATTGCCACAATACCCAATGTAAAATGTAGAGATGAACTCATTTCGTTTCTCATTGACAGAATACCCAAAATAAAAATGCAGGCCAAAAATCATTTCATTTTTCATTTCAAGAATACCCAATGTAAATTGCAGAAATGAATTCATTTTGTTTTTCATTGCCACAATACCCAATGTAAAATGTAGAGATGAACTCATTTCGTTTCTCATTGCCAGAATAGCCAAAATAAAAATGCAGGCCAAAAATCATTTCATTTTTCATTGCCAGAATACCCAATGTAAAATGCAGAGATAAATTCATTTCATTTTTCATTGCCAGAATACCCCAATACAACACAAAAAACAGTAAGAGAACACAAGGATCCAATGGGAAGGGTCATTTAATGATTGCAGGGGTTCTATAAGTCAAGGCATAGAGAAAACCAACCAGGACAAAAGATAATCAACACGCAGAGGTCGTTGCATCAAGACTCTGCCTAAGCCTTCCTTGGATACATCAATGCATACCAAGATGTCTGCATCCATGTTTGAGACCTTTAGTATCGACATTGTTGTGAGCAACTCCTTGAGCCTCCGAAATGCTTCCACGCATTTTTCAATCCAAACAAACTTCTCGTTTTTCTTCTGCAATTTCATGATTGGATTTTCTATCTTCAAAAACCCCTTGACGAACCATCGATAGTATCATTCTAAACCCATGAAGCTACGAACTTCTGGGACATTTGTCGGCGTAGGCCATTCCATAATGGCCTCGACCTTTGCTCGATCCATAACGATACCTTCACTAGAGATGATGTGCCCTAAGTAGTGGATCTTCGATTGATAAAATGAGCATTTGGATAACTTCTCATACAATTTGTGCTCTCGCAGACACTGTAGTACCAAGCACAAGTGATCATCATGCTCCTCCATCATCTAAGAGTAAATCAAAATATTGTCAATGAATACTTGGATGAACTTGTCCAAGTACTCGCAGAACACCCCATTCATCAAACTCATAAATACCCTTGGGGCATTTGTCAGTCCAAACGGTAAAAAAATAAACTCATAATATCCAAACCTCATCTTAAAGGCGGTCTTAGGAAAGTCATCTCTCTTAATTTGTAACTGGTGATACCTCGATCACAAATCGATCTTTGAGAACACCGTCATGCCCTTCATTTGATCGAACAGATCATCAATCCTCAGCAATGGATATTGATTATTAATCGTGGCCTTGTTCAATTGATGGTAGTCAATGCAAATCCTCCACGACCCATCCTTCTTTCGTATGAAAATAATAGGTGCACCCCACGGTGACACACTAGGACGTATCAGTCCCAGGTCCAACAACTCCTTCAATTGCATTCTCAAGTACTGTATTTCCAGGGTTGACATCCGATAAGGCGTTCTAGCTATCGGTTCTATTCCTGATTTTAGATCTATAGTAAACTCCAATTCCCTCTCTGGCAGCATCCCAGGTAACTCCTTCGGAAATATGTCCGCAAACTCTCGCACCACCGGAAGGTGTTCTAAACCTTCCACTAATCCCTTCTTGTTTAACACAAGGATCACATAAAGCTTGCACCCCTTGCACATGCTCTTCCATAGTTGTAAGGAAGAGATGAACCTCAGGGAAACTTCTCGGTTCCGTCCTTCAATCACACATATCTGTCCCTCATCATCAACCAAGTTCAACCATTTCATCTTACAGTTGAGTATTGCCTCATGCGATTCTAGCCAGTCCATACCAATTATGACATCATAAGATCCTAAGATCATGACATACAGGTTGGCCCTTGTGAAAAACTCTCCCAGTTTAAGGATACATCCTGTAACCTTTCCTCCAACCTTTTGTTTGGCTCCCGAGGCCATCTCTACGAAGCTAAAATCATCCTATTCGACTAGCTTTACCTTAATTCTTTTTAGTGTTGCACTGGAAATGAAACTCTCAGTAGCACCGGGATCTATCAAAATACTAAGCGTCTCGTTAGCAATGGTACCTATCGTCTCGAGCATAGTCGAATGATGCTCATATCTCCCACAGTAGTGGGTTCAGCTGATCCAGATGCTCTAGTCCTCTCCACCGGGCAGTCACGCTGTTAGTGTGGCTCCCCACACGTCCAACACCCCTTCTTCATCCCAGTAGTCCTTGTACCCGAAGTAGAAGGTGACGGCCCTTTGTCCTAGAATCCTGGTCTGTTCTGATGAACAGGCCTAAACTACTATTGTTGCGGTCTACACTATTATTGATGTTATGGTCCTCGATAAGGTGTCTACTGGTGAGGTGTCTATTGCTGAGGTGTAGTGAAAGCGGAGCCTCTCTAGAAGCCACGATATCTTGGCGTATGTCGGGCTAGTGTCTGATGCTGCTGTGCTCTAGAAGAAACCTCCCCTACTGGTCTCACTGGAGTCCTTGTCTGACCCCCACTTATAAGCTCCTCCTCTACTATGAGGGCCTTCTGGACGACATCATGCAAGGTTTAAGGCATCAAAATCCTGACCTTTCCATGTATGTTGTCATTAAGTCCAAACACGAAATTGTTTCCCTTAAGTTTCTCAGTATTAAGGTGCAGATAATACCAAAGAAGCTCCATAAAATGGGCCTCGTACTCGGGCACCGTACGACCAACTTTTCGTAAGGTGTTGAACTCATTGAGCTAATTCTCAATGAATTCCTCTGAAAGGTACCTCTCTCGGAACCGTTCCTCGAACAGTTCCCATGACACATCTTCAACGACCAAGTTCAGCTGTAGGAGTGTCTTCCACCATAGCAGAACGCTTCCTTTCAGTTGAAAGAATGCCATGTAGACCTTCATGTTGGAGGTATAATCGCAAAGTGCAAAGCACATCACCATATTCTCCAACCATGCCTTGGCGGCTGCGTCGTCTGAGGCACCAAAGATCTTGAGAAATTTGACCTTCTCGAGTTCACGGTGAATGCTACTAGTACCGACCAGAGTGTGTGGTGAAACCTTAGGGGGTGCCGACGCCCTGGCCTCATCTCTGTCCAAATGGTTAATCAGTGCCTCATACATGCGTTGAAAAGATCTCATCATTCCGACCACATCACCAACTGTTATCTGCTCCTACCCAACAAATTTTTTGTATCCTTCAGGATTAGACCCCTCAAGCGTGGATGCTATAGGAGGCGTCCCGCCTCCCCCCCTAGAACCCCTTCGTCTGCCTCTGCAACATCCTCTAACCATGATTACTTGCATGAATATAAGTCAACTCAATTAGCAACATTATAATCAAATCATAACAATGAAATCTATAGTGATCCCAAGTCACAAGTTGAACCTGCTTTAATACCATATATAACGAACCTCCCATTTCGTTATGAAAACAAGCGTCACATAACAAGTGAAAATTTTATTTTATTTTTGTGTGTGTATGTAGGAAGGTAATAATGACATTATACTCAACATTGCAACATGATGAAAAACACAATGCATGCAACTCACGCCACAACAAACATAATGACCTAACATAAAATCACATCAAGAACCTAGAAGCAATGTATGACATTGAACCGACGAAGAATAAGAATGACTACCCACCCATCTTGTCTTGCAATGGTTAGGACCTCCAAGATACGTAAGCAATGCTCAAGCCCATGTTCCCATCGCTTTTGACCATTTAAGGTCTCAAGGCTGGGGATTGTTATGAGGAATAAGGAGGTGTCTACATCCCGCCCGACACAAGCAGACCAAGCCTACTAAGCTAAGGACAATCGTCCTAACAACCCCACACACCCAAAATTAATTACACAAGTAACTAGAACCCTTACAGTGAACAACCAAGCACATTAAATGTTTACAAAACCAATTACAAACATTAATTAAAATGAACAACAACACCCTCAATAGGATGTGCAAGCTAAAAACGGCTTTCTCAACAACCCAACCATTAATCAAGGCTAAAAGGTCAATATCTATGATTTAAATTGGCGTTAATTACAAATCAATTAAGCGGTCTAAATTCCTTTAGTCAATGAGTTACCAATCGAACTTAACATGAATTACGACTCAATTTAGTGTGTTTGAGTTACCAATTAGGCGATATTTATAAATCCAACTAACATCAATTACATATCTAAATTAGCAAGTATAAAATTTGCAATCTAGTCTTTAATCACCATACAAATTTTAATATTTATTATAACCTGAATGGACAATTCTATATTAATCTGAATCCCCATCCAAATAGCCATAAACTTGAATAACAACATTAACATTCTTAAAGTGGAATGCTACCATTAGCACTTATAAGAAATTAAATCTCAACATGTAGTCTAGCTATATTGATCRAACTAATAATTCTAGCGGTCTACTATCATAGAGAAGGGAACTGCTAACTATTAACAATGTTGTAGCAATTTAACAAGGTGACTATCATAGYAGTTACATGACAATTAATATAGCATTAATAAGATAGTTTACATGACTGTTTTTATAATAAGTAATATAGCAATAACAAGGCATTTAACATTCTAGTTAACATACAATTAACATAACATTAACAAGGCAATTTGTATGAATGTTAACATAACCATTCATAGTGCAATAGCGAGGCGATTTATATAACTGTTAACTATTTAACTCGTTTGGCATTTAATCAATAGAAGGAATCTGCTAACCAATAACATTATTGTAGGAATTATTCTGGCAATTAATAAGGAAAAAATATAGCATTTCATATTGCAATTAGCATGGCCTTTAACAGAAAAAGGAGGCCGCTAACCATTAAAATTGTTGCAACAATTACTTTAGTAATTAATAAGGCAACAAAATATCATTTATTATTGCAGTTAACATGATAATCAACATGGCCAGTAACATTGTTGTGGTAATTAAAGCTTGGTAGAGAGAACATTGGGTATCTGTTCAATGTGAAGTAGGATAAAAGGGATAAACAAAACTATAGAAGGACCAACTCATGGTCAATCAACAACAACTCAAGCAATGATTAAGGCAAGTCGTGGTCAATTAAGATGGCAACACAGTCAATTTCTAATTATCAAAAATGTGGTCACTCCAACAAGTAAAGTTGTGATTTAAATGGATAAAATCGTGATTGATTTCTACAGTAACAAAGTCAACTTTTGATTATAAAAAACGTGGTCATTCCGGCAAGTAAAGTTGTGACTTAAATTGATAAAATCGTGGATGATTTATTTAACAACATAGTCAACTTTTGATTATAAAAAACGTGGTCATTCCAACAAGTAAAGTTGTGATTTAATTCGATAAAATTATTGGTGATTTCAGCATGCAACAAAGTCTGTTTTTAATTTCCAAATCGTGGTCTTTCACATCAGGAAATTTGATGAATTAAAAAGAAAAAACGTGGGCATTAACAGGCATGAAATCGAAACAAAATTTTAAATAAAAACACAGTCTTCATCAAGGGCAAAATCGCCCCAAACGTAAACAAACTGCAGACAAGAATAATTCCTCTTTTCATCACCAGAATACAAAATAAAAATGTAGACCATAAATCATTTCGTTTTTCATTGCCAGAATACCCAATGTAAAATACAGAGATGAATAAATTTCATTTTTCATTGCCAGAATACCCAATGTAAAATGCAAAGATGAATTCATTTCATTTCTCATTGCTAGAATACCCAAAATAAAAATGCACACCAGAAATCATTTTTTTTTACATTGCTAGAATACCCAATGTAAAATGCAGAGATGAATTCATTTCGTTTTTCATTGCCAAAATACACAATGTAAAATGAAAACATGAATTCATTTTGTTTCTCATTTCTAGAATACCCAAAATAAAAATGCAGACCATAAATCATTTCATTTTTCATTGCCATAATACCCAATGTAAAATGCAGAGATGAATTCATTTCGGTTTTCATTGCCAGAATACCCCAATACAACATAGACAATAGTAAGCGAATGAAAGGATCCAATGGGAAGGGTCATGGAATGATTGCAGGGGTTCTGTCAGTCAAGGCATAGAGAAAACCAACTAGGACACAAGATAATCCACACGTAGAGGTCATTGCTAGATGGAAGAATCAACAATCAGCCAGGGACAAACATCAAGGGTAGACAACTAACAGGTTCATGCTTCTCTCATCATCCTCGCACAAAAAATAAGGGCGTTGAGATCTATAGTTTTTTTAATGCTAAGGCAATGACCGTAGATCAGGCTCCTGGCCAACTGCTTAGGTGAGGACTAGTGAGCTAGGGTCGAAGGCTTAAAAACCACGAAAGTCATAATCAAGAGAACAAGGTGGTCAATACATTTGGGGAAATGAAGCCATGGGAGCCGATCTATCATCGATCTAGGCTAAGAAAATTTTAGAAAACCATCTAGACAATCAGTTCACTCACCCAATTAAAAATGCATATTCAAGCATAAGTTCTAAAACAATTTACCATACAAAACGAAGAAAGAATACCATTGCCTGTTTGGAGTGGACGTCCCACGTGCTCCTTGCAACTCTCGCGTCCCGACCGACAATATTACATCGGTACCTCCCAATCAATGCTAGGGGTACTTTTCTTCCCTCTTAGCCCCTCAAGCCGCAAAGGGGCCACACACTCACTATCTAGAGATTTCAACTAGCTCCCAACTCACCTCGTAAGGCCGAACTACCACTCCTCACCGAGTTGGGTATCCCAACTCCCACAAGTTAAGTCAATCAAGTAGATATTTATGCACCACAATGTTACACAAACAGAAGAGATCCAACCTCCATCTCCTCCCTTCATTATATAGAGTTTCGTGGTTCCTTACTTTCCAAAAATCTTGTTTAGTTAAGTTGTTAAAATTTGATTCCTAAAAATTCCTCCCCATACAAGTGTCACCCACCCCCTTCATTCCTCCATAAATTAATTTCTTTAATTAATTAATTATCTTTATTTCTCTCACCTACCTAGAGTTACTCCTAGAATCACTTCTAGGTGTCCCCAAATTCTTTTACAAGTTTTAATGACTTTCTCCACCATTAAATTGCTAGTTCAGTTTAAATTAGAAAGCTCTTAAATGGTAGATACTTTACTAAGTTTGACTTTCCTCTTTTTCCCTTATGTTCCCTTTTTCCCTTTTTATGTTTACCTCTTTTCCTAGTTTCCTAATATTTTAGATTTTCTCTCTTTCCCCTTTTTAATTAGAAATCAAAAAGGCAGGTGTGAAAATTAACTCTTTTCCCTTTTCTCATTTAATTAGTATATTTTAAATTATCAAAAAGATAAAACAATTAATTCCTTTTTTTTTTTTTT
>JZKD02S2070881.1:15631-36229 GCA_000966675.3 Picea glauca | reverse complement strand
AAAAAAAATGATTTCTGGTGTGCATTTTTATTTTGGGTATTCTAGCAATGAGAAATGAAATGAATTCATCTTTGCATTTTACATTGGGTATTCTGGCAATGAAAAATGAAATTTATTCATCTCTGTATTTTACATTGGGTATTCTGGCAATGAAAAACGAAATGATTTATGGTCTACATTTTTATTTTGTATTCTGGTGATGAAAAGAGGAATTATTCTTGTCTGCAGTTTGTTTACGTTTGGGGCGATTTTGCCCTTGATGAAGACTGTGTTTTTATTTAAAATTTTGTTTCGATTTCATGCCTGTTAATGCCCACGTTTTTTCTTTTTAATTCATCAAATTTCCTGATGTGAAAGACCACGATTTGGAAATTAAAAACAGACTTTGTTGCATGCTGAAATCACCAATAATTTTATCGAATTAAATCACAACTTTACTTGTTGGAATGACCACGTTTTTTATAATCAAAAGTTGACTATGTTGTTAAATAAATCATCCACGATTTTATCAATTTAAGTCACAACTTTACTTGCCGGAATGACCACGTTTTTTATAATCAAAAGTTGACTTTGTTACTGTAGAAATCAATCACGATTTTATCCATTTAAATCACAACTTTACTTGTTGGAGTGACCACATTTTTGATAATTAGAAATTGACTGTGTTGCCATCTTAATTGACCACGACTTGCCTTAATCATTGCTTGAGTTGTTGTTGATTGACCATGAGTTGGTCCTTCTATAGTTTTGTTTATCCCTTTTATCCTACTTCACATTGAACAGATACCCAATGTTCTCTCTACCAAGCTTTAATTACCACAACAATGTTACTGGCCATGTTGATTATCATGTTAACTGCAATAATAAATGATATTTTGTTGCCTTATTAATTACTAAAGTAATTGTTGCAACAATTTTAATGGTTAGCGGCCTCCTTTTTCTGTTAAAGGCCATGCTAATTGCAATATGAAATGCTATATTTTTTCCTTATTAATTGCCAGAATAATTCCTACAATAATGTTATTGGTTAGCAGATTCCTTCTATTGATTAAATGCCAAACGAGTTAAATAGTTAACAGTTATATAAATCGCCTCGCTATTGCACTATGAATGGTTATGTTAACATTCATACAAATTGCCTTGTTAATGTTATGTTAATTGTATGTTAACTAGAATGTTAAATGCCTTGTTATTGCTATATTACTTATTATAAAAACAGTCATGTAAACTATCTTATTAATGCTATATTAATTGTCATGTAACTACTATGATAGTCACCTTGTTAAATTGCTACAACATTGTTAATAGTTAGCAGTTCCCTTCTCTATGATAGTAGACCGCTAGAATTATTAGTTCGATCAATATAGCTAGACTACATGTTGAGATTTAATTTCTTATAAGTGCTAATGGTAGCATTCCACTTTAAGAATGTTAATGTTGTTATTCAAGTTTATGGCTAGTTGGATGGGGATTCAAATTAATATAGAATTGTCCATTCAGGTTGTAATAAATATTAAAATTTGTATGGTGATTAAAGACTAGATTGAAAATTTTATACTTGCTAATTTAGATTGATGTTAGTTGGATTTATAAATATCGCCTAATTGGTAACTCAGACACACTAAATTGAGTCATAATTCATGTTAAGTTCGGTTGGTAACTCATTGACTAAAGGAATTTAGACCGCTTAATTGATTTGTAATTAACGCCAATTTTAAATCATAGATATTGACCTTTTACCCTTGATTAATGGTTGGTTTGTTGAGAAAGCCGTTTTTAGCTTGCACATCCTATTGAGGGTGTTGTTGTTCATTTTAATTAATGTTTGTAATTGGTTTTGTAAACATTTAATGTGCTTGGTTGTTCACTGTAAGGGTTCTAGTTACTTGTGTAATTAATTTTGGGTGTGTGGGGTTCTTAGGACGATTGTCCTTAGCTTAGTAGGCTTGGTCTGCTTGTGTCGGGCGGGATGTAGACACCTCCTTATTCCTCAGAACAATCCCCCGCCTTGAGACCTTAAATGGTCAAAAGCGATGGGAACATGGGCTTGAGCATTGCTTATGTGTCCTGGAGGTCCTAACCATTGCAAGACAAGATGGGTGGGTATTCATTCTTATTCTTCGTCGGTTCAATGTCATACATTGCTTCTAGGTTCTTGATGTGATTTTATGTTAGGTCATTATGTTTTTTGTGGCGTGAGTTGCATGCATTGTGTTTGTCATCATGTTGCAATGTTGAGTATAATGTCATTATTACCTTCCTACACACACACACAAAAATAAAATAAAATTTGCACTTGTTATGTGAGGCTTGTTTTCATAACGAAATGGGAGGTTCGTTATATATGGTATTAAAGCAGGTTCAACCTGTGACTTGGGATGACTATAGATTTCATTGTTATGATTTGATTATAATGTTGCTAATTGAGTTGACTTATATTCATGCAAGTAATCATGGTTAGAGGATGTCGCGGAGGCAGACGAAGGGGTTCTAGGGGAGGAGGCGGGATGCCTCCTATAGCATCCATGCTTGAGGGGTCTAATCCCGAAGGATACAATAAATTTGTTGGGTAGGAGCAGATAACAGTTGGTGATGTGGTCGGAATGATGAGATCTTTTCAACGCATGTCTGAGGCACTGATCAGCCGTTTGGACAGAGATGAGGCCAGGGCGTCGGCACCCCCTAAGGTTTCACCACCCACTCTGGTCGGTACTAGTAGCATTCACCGTGAACTCGATAAGGTCAAATTTCTCGAGATATTTGGTGCCTCAGACGACGCAGCCGCCAAGGCATGGTTGGAGAATATGGTGATGTGCTTTGCAATTTGCAATTATACCTCCAACATGAAGGTCTGCATGGCATTCTTTCAACTGAAAGGAAGCGTTCTGCTATGGTGGAAGACGCTCCTACAGCTGAACTTGGTTGTCGAAGATGTGTCATGGGAATTGTTCAAGGAACGGTTCCGAGAGAGGTACCTTTCAGAGGAATTCATTGAGAATTAGCTCAATGAGTTCAACACCTTACGAAAAGTTGGTCGTACGGTGCCCGAGTACGAGGCCCATATTATGGAGCTTCTTTGGTATGATCTGCACCTTAATACTGAGAAACTTAAGGGAAACAGTTTCGTGTTTGGCCTTAATGACAACATACATGAAAAGGTCAGGATTTTGATGCCTTAAACCTTGCATGATGTCGTCCATAATGCCCTCATAGTAGAGGAGGAGCTTATAAGTGGGGGTCATACAAGGACTTCAGTGAGACTAGTAGGGGAGGTTTCTTCTAGAGCACAACAACATCAGACACTAGCCCGACATACGCCAAGATATCGTGGCTTCTAGAGGGGATCCGCTTTCACTACATCTCAACAATAGACACCTCACCAGTAGACACCTTATCGAGGACCATAACATTAATAATAGTGTCGACCGCAGCAATAGTAGTTTAGGCCTGTTCATCAGAACAGACCAGGATTCTAGGCCAAAGGGCCGTCACCTTCTACTTCGGGTACAAGGACTACTGGGATGAAGAAGGGGTGTTGGACGTGTGGGGAGCCACACTAACAGCGTGACTGCCCGGTGGAGAGGACTAGAGCATCTGGATCAGCTGAACCCACTACTGTGGGAGATATGAGCATCATTCGACTATGCTCGAGACGATAGGTACCATTGCTAACGAGACGCTTAGTATTTTGATAGATCCCGGTGCTACTGAGAGTTTCATTTCCAGTGCAACACTAAAAAGAATTAAGGTAAAGCTAGTCGAATAGGATGATTTTAGCTTCGTAGAGATGGCCTCGGGAGCCAAACAAAAGGTTGGAGGAAAGGTTACAGGATGTATCCTTAAACTGGGAGAGTTTTTCACAAGGGCCAACCTGTATGTCATGATCTTAGGATCTTATGATGTCATAATTGGTATGGACTGGCTAGAATCGCATGAGGCAATACTCAACTGTAAGATGAAATGGTTGAACTTGGTTGATGATGAGGGACAGATATGTGTGATTGAAGGACGGAACCGAGAAGTTTCCCTGAGGTTCATCTCTTCCTTACAACTATGGAAGAGCATGTGCAAGGGGTGCAAGCTTTATGTGATCCTTGTGTTAAACAAGAAGGGATTAGTGGAAGGTTTAGAACACCTTCCGGTGGTGCGAGAGTTTGCGGACATATTTCCGAAGGAGTTACCTGGGATGCTGCCAGAGAGGGAATTGGAGTTTACTATAGATCTAAAATCAGGAATAGAACCGATAGCTAGAACGCCTTATCGGATGTCAACCCTGGAAATACAGTACTTGAGAATGCAATTGAAGGAGTTGTTGGACCTGGGACTGATACGTCCTAGTGTGTCACCGTGGGGTGCACCTATTATTTTCATACGAAAGAAGGATGGGTCGTGGAGGATTTGCATTGACTACCATCAATTGAACAAGGCCACGATTAATAATCAATATCCATTGCTGAGGATTGATGATCTGTTCGATCAAATGAAGGGCATGACGGTGTTCTCAAAGATCGATTTGTGATCGAGGTATCACCAGTTACAAATTAAGAGAGATGACTTTCCTAAGACCGCCTTTAAGATGAGGTTTGGATATTATGAGTTTATTTTTTTACCGTTTGGACTGACAAATGCCCCAAGGGTATTTATGAGTTTGATGAATGGGGTGTTCTGCGAGTACTTGGACAAGTTCATCCAAGTATTCATTGACAATATTTTGATTTACTCTTAGATGATGGAGGAGCATGATGATCACTTGTGCTTGGTACTACAGTGTCTGCGAGAGCACAAATTGTATGAGAAGTTATCCAAATGCTCATTTTATCAATCGAAGATCCACTACTTAGGGCACATCATCTCTAGTGAAGGTATCGTTATGGATCGAGCAAAGGTCGAGGCCATTATGGAATGGCCTACGCCGACAAATGTCCCAGAAGTTCGTAGCTTCATGGGTTTAGAATGATACTATCGATGGTTCGTCAAGGGGTTTTTGAAGATAGAAAATCCAATCATGAAATTGCAGAAGAAAAACGAGAAGTTTGTTTGGATTGAAAAATGCGTGGAAGCATTTCGGAGGCTCAAGGAGTTGCTCACAACAATGTCGATACTAAAGGTCTCAAACATGGATGCAGACATCTTGGTATGCATTGATGTATCCAAGGAAGGCTTAGGCAGAGTCTTGATGCAACGACCTCTGCGTGTTGATTATCTTTTGTCCTGGTTGGTTTTCTCTATGCCTTGACTTATAGAACCCCTGCAATCATTAAATGACCCTTCCCATTGGATCCTTGTGTTCTCTTACTGTTTTTTGTGTTGTATTGGGGTATTCTGGCAATGAAAAATGAAATGAATTTATCTCTGCATTTTACATTGGGTATTCTGGCAATGAAAAATGAAATGATTTTTGGCCTGCATTTTTATTTTGGCTATTCTGGCAATGAGAAACGAAATGAGTTCATCTCTACATTTTACATTGGGTATTGTGGCAATGAAAAACAAAATGAATTCATTTCTGCAATTTACATTGGGTATTCTTGAAATGAAAAATGAAATGATTTTTGGCCTGCATTTTTATTTTGGGTATTCTGTCAATGAGAAACGAAATGAGTTCATCTCTACATTTTACATTGGGTATTGTGGCAATGAAAAACGAAATGAATTCATCTCTGCATTTTACATTGGGTATTCTGGCAATGAAAAATGAAATGATTTCTGGTCTTCATTTTTATTTTGGGTATTCTGGCAATGAGAAACAAAATGAATTCATCTCTACATTTTACATTGGGTATTCTGGCAATGAAAAACAAAATGAATTCATATCTACATTTTACACTGGTTATTCTGGCAATGAAAAACAAAATGATTTATGGTCTGCATTTTTATTTTGTATTCTAGTGATGGAAAAAATGAATTATTCTTCTCTACATTTCATTTTACCTTTGGGGCGATTTTTCCCTTGATGAAGACTGTGTTTTTCTTTAAAAAATTTCTGCCATTTGATTCTTGTTAATGCCCACATTTTTTCTTTTCACTTCATCAAATTTCCTGCTGTGAAAGACCATGATTTGAAAATTAAAAACAGACTATGTTGCATGCTGAAATAACCCACGATTTTATACATTTAAATCACAAGTTTACTTGCTGAAATGACCATGTTTTTGAAAATCATAAGTTGACTGTGTTGTTGTAGAAATCATCTACGATTTTATCCATTTAAATCACAACTTTACTTGTCGGAATGACCACATTTCTGATAATCAGAAGTTGACTGTGTTGTTGTAGAAATCACCCACGGTTCTATCCATTTAAATCACAACTTTACTTGCTAGAGTGACCATGTTTTTTATAATTAGAAATTGACCGTGTTGTCGTCTTAACTAACCACAACTTGCCTTAATCATTGCTTGAGTTATTGTTGACTGGCCACGAGTTGGTCCTTCTACAGTTTTGTTTGTCCCTTTTATCCTCCTTCACATTGAACTCATATTGAACGTTCTCTCTGCCAAGATTTAATTACCACAACAATGTTACTGGCCATGTTGATTATCATGTTAACTACAATAATAAATTCTATTTTGTTTCCTTATTCATTACTAAAATAATTGTTGCAACAATGTTAATGGTTAGCAGCCTCCTTTTTCTGTTAAAGGCCATGTTAATTGCAATATGAAATGCTATATTTTTGTCTTATTAATTGCCAGAACAATTGCTACAACAATGTTATTGGTCAACAGATTCCTTCTATTGATTAAATGCCACAGCGAGTTAAATAGTTCACAGTTATTTAAATCGCCTGGTTATTGCGCTATGAATGGTTATGTCAACAGTTATACAAATTGCCTTGTTAATGTTATGTTAATTGTATGTTAACTAGAATGTTAAATGCCTTGTTAATGCTATATTACTTATTATGAAAACAATCATGTAAACTATCTTGTTAATGCTATATTAATTGTCATGTAACTGCTATAATAATCACCTTCTTAAATTGCTACAACATTGTTAATAGTTAGCAGTTCCCTTCTCTATGATAGTAGACCACTAACATTCTTAGTTCGATCAATATAGCTAAACCACATGTTGAGATTTAATTTCTTATAAGTGCTAATGGTAGAATTCCACTTTAAGAATGTTAGTGTTGTTATTCAATTTTATGGCTAGTTGGATGGGGATTCATATTAATATAGAATTGTCCATTTAGGTTGTAATAAATATTAAAATTTGTATTGTGAGTTAAGACTAGATTGCAAATTTTAGACTTGCTAATTTAGATATGTAATTGATGTTAGTTGGATTTATAGATATCACCTAATTGGTAACTCAGACACGCTAAATTGATTCGTAATTCATGTTAAGTTCGGTTGGTAACTCATTGACTAAAGGAATTTGGACTAGTTAATTGATTTGTAATTAACGCCAATTTAAATCATAGATATTGACCTTTTAGCCTTGATTAATGGTTGGGTTGTTAACGAAGTCATTTTCATCTTGCGCTTCCCATTGAGGGTGTTGTTTTTCATTTTAATTAATGTTTTTACTTGGTTTTGTAAAGATTTAATGTGCTTGGTTTCTCACTGTAAGGGTTCTAGTTACTTGTGTAATTAATTTTGGGTGTGTGGGGTTGTTAGGATGATTTTCCTTAGCTTAGTAGGCTTGGTCTGCTTCTGTCGGGCGGTATGTAGACACCTCCTTGTTCCTCAGAAAATTCGCCAGCCTTGAGACCTTAAATGGTCAAAAGCGATGGCAACCTGGGCTTGAGTGTTGCTTATGTGTCCTGGAGGTCCTCACCATTGCAGGGTAGGACGGGTGGGTAGTCATTCTTATTCTTCGTCAGTTGAATGTTGTACATTGCTTCCAGGTGCTTGATGTGATTTTATGTTAGGTCGCTATTTTTGTTGTGGCGTGAGTTGAATCCGTTGTGTTCGTCATCATGTTGTGATGTTGAGTATAATGTCATTATTAACTTCCTACATACACACACACACAAAAAAAAAGTGCACTTGTTATGTGAGGCTTATTGTCGTAACAAAATGGGAGGTTCATTACAATGAGGGAGCATCTTCTTTCATAATTTCCAAGAATGTATAACATAAACAAGGCTCCTTGAATATAACCCCCATTGTTGCCACCCTTAACAATTATGATGGTCATTCATCTCAACCCAAGGGCATTTTACAAAACATTCCAATAGAGCTAGTCATAATTTTTTTCTTGATCAATATCAATGTCATAGACACCCTCTTTGACTACAATATCCCCCTAGGACATAGTTACATGTACGCTCCTTTATTTCATCTATGTTTGAAACAAAGATCTTCCCTCACAATGTGAAGGTCATCACAATAGACCAACTAACACACTATGATCCAAACCCAACCATGAACTTGATAACATCCTTTCATTTATTAGGTAACATAAGGAGTTCTCTTCCTTCATTGAAATGGTTCATGGGATATTTAAAGATTATTTTCTGCTTCGCACTTATCAAGGTGAACAACCTTTCATTTCACCTTGAAATTCTACCCAAGTGTGCACCATCAATTTTTTTTGTGGTGGAACCATATCCTCCATTGTTTATTCTCGAGACTTCATTTATGAATGACCAACCACCTCCCATGCAGACCATTTCTCACCCCCTCGACGAGATCCCATTTTTCTACCGACTTCGAGGAGTTATAATGTATCAAGTAATTTCCATGCTCACTCTCAAACATTATGCTAGGTATACCTATGTGGTACCTTGAACGTCCATCTATGGTAATAGTACCAACACCCTCACCTCACATGGTTGTACAATCAGTACAAACTCTTGTCAAACATACATTGAAAGAAGCTCGTCACATCAATGGGATAAAGAATATAACCACTAATATAAAGAGGAATAACATAGGGGGATACTCAATCCATATATTAAATACCTTCTCCTTGACACTCTCTGATTCCCAGGTCATCCTACAAACCTATTGACCACACTTCGTGAACTAATGAACCTTATCGAACTATGGAGGGAAACACCACTTCTACACACCCCTTCCATTGTGGATACTTTTTCAACACCTACAATGGAATAAAACACAACCCACAACTAGACATTGTGTGAAAATGACCCTTGTTCCATATGTTCAAAATATGGAAACTACAATTACCATTGTCCTCATCTAGAAAACTTTAAGGACATGTTGGATGGATTTCATCAAATGATGCTTCTAGCACCCCCCACCCAAACTGCATCACAACCTACATTGGTCATTCAACAAGGTTCGTCTACTATTTACCATATGTCCACCTCAATAAACTCACAAAGTTGTTTTTGATGCATACTTTTGTGGCTGATTTGAGCACTTCACTTACCTTTTCCCATTTATTAGTGAGTATCAAACTCGTCACATGGATGGTATTATCGACCTTTTGGAATATTGCCTTGCAATGATAACCCATATCATTGCAGCCAACCCTCAAGGATCACCTAACTCCTCTCCACAAGAGTAAGTACTATCATATTCCCCTATTTCCTTTCTAGTACACAAGTCATAGGAGGCCCAACCATTTCTCTAGAAATTCTTTGGGAATAAATTATTCCCCCTCCTCTAGAGTATGACACAAATAATTGTGTGCACATTTTCTATATTTCGATAGTCATTTGCATCATACTTCCGATACAATCTTCTTTTATTGTTTGTATCTCCTTTTATTATTTGTATTGATACCTGTTGCACATTTGCAAATAAAGCTACAATTGCCCAATGGCCAGATTCTCACTTCTCCACATTATCGACATCCATAGTACATCCACAACTAGAACCTATCACACACATGTGTTATTTATGTTTCCAAAATGACAACCCATCTAGTTTATTCCTTTCAAAAGTCACTCACTCGACAAGTATTATAGCAGGCTATCTCTATTTGTTAATTTTGTATGCCCAATCATATTTATTTTTATCAATATCTCTATTTGTTAATTTTGTGTGCTCAATCATATTTCTTTTTATCAATACGCTCGCTTGAGGGATTCGATTTCATGTGTGTAAGTACATTCCATGAGGCTCATTATGTCTCTTGAATACATATGGTACGTTAATTCACCATGCCCATTTTAGGTATATACTTTTTCAAATTGGCATGTTACGTACTCCCTTCAAGTTAATTGCATGATTTTAAGTTAATTTCATGATTTAGTATCATCTCCACTTATATATACCTCTAGGATCTTTTCTTTCTACCTACACGACAATTTTCCACACCTATGGGTTATCTTGGTTTTAGCTCCCTTTTCCATTATCAATATTGATGTTGTTACAACATGTAGGACACCAGTCTCGATATTTGAACTTAATACTTTATTCTCATCATCAAGTTGATCTATCTCCTTAGAATCCTAATGGTTTACATTTTCATTTTGATTATTTGTTATGTGGAATGTTTTCTCTCATTTTTATTGATCTCTCATCTCCCCCTAATGGTTTACATTTTCATTTTTATTGTTTGTTATCTCGAATGTTTTCTCTAATTTTTATTGACCTCTTGTCTCCCCCAATATCAATAGACCATTTTCATTCCAACTCATCAACCTCCCTCTACAAATTTGTTCTTACTACTAATGCTTTCAAAGGATGATACAGTTAATTATGTCATTGGGGAACCTATCTATGTGTTTCAACGTTCAACTCAGTTGTTTTTACATTCTTTGATTCATTGATAATTGGACAAAACACATTTATTTATGGGAAAAAATTATACTCATTCCATCTCACGTGATGGTTGGCATCGTTTCTCTCTGTAATAGTTCTAGTCTCGGTCAGGGCATTCATATTGAGTCACCGATATATACATAAGCCTTGTTGTTTGCAAAGCTCATGTATCCTAGTATCGCTCATTGTGATCCCTAGAGATTCCACCCTAAACTACATATTTTCATTAAATAACTATCAATACCAATTTTCCGAATACTTACTATACTTGATTGTTCCTTTAACTCCAGATTATTACAAGTCCAATTGTTTTTAACCACTCTCACTGTAAGCCGTCAATCATCCTCAGTACAAGGAAAGTGTTCATTCTCAACCTCACTCACACTTTTTGACCTTTCCCATCATTATCAATACCCAACCCGAGTCTCTCATCCATCTTCAATTGATTTCAAGAGACAATCTATTCTTTAAAGGTTTCGTATTCATTTCTCTTGACATAAACTCACACTTTTCGAGAAACGTTGTGCACCTCATTTCTAATTATCGATAAGAATGATGAATCCCGGATGGAATGGGGAGATTCATAATTCCTCTATGGTTTCATTGGTCCCCTTGATGTTCAACATTAGTACATATCCACATCAAGATGGTTATTAGCTTGTGACAATTGCAATTTCTTGTTCCATCTAGAAACCTCTAGGTTTGACGAGCCATCAATGCCATTAAGTATGACCACTTGTCAAAGTATTAGTATGAGGTTGCAAGAAATATTGTCCTCAAAATAGTGTTTTACTTCTATCGATTCCCCTTAGAGTGATGCACATTTATATATCAGCAATTCTAAAGTAGCAACATCATTAATGGTATATTTGAAAACTTCTCATGTTTGGAAAACATCCTTTTGCATATTGTTTTCTAGTGTAAACATGTTTTGATAATTTCACGAGCATGGGACATGCCCACCTCATTTGTATAAAAGTAATAAAAAAGATATTTAGATATGTTTAATTTTATTAAGTGAGTTCTTTTCATTCTTTAAAGGGAATTTGTCATTCTTACAATGTTTTTCTTTCTTTTTCTAGTGTGGTAGTATACCATCATTCAATATGGAAAATGATGATGTATTTTATCTATATCACTACTCTTAAACTCATACGTGAGGGTAAAAATATTATCACCTAAAAATTAATGACAAACCTGTACAAGTTCACCAAGATCCCGTCGACATAGCTTAACAAAGTGATACAACATGACAATTATACACCACCTTAAGAAAACAATGAAAACTATGGAAAATGGGTGTTTTCTCATTTGTGTGAATTTCTAGTTGGTATTTTGCACATCCTTTGGGATAATCATTCCATATCTACACAAATATGTAAAAATGGCAAACTTAACCATCTTCAATGTAATAAATTAATGAAATCCAACCAAATGTACTCTAAAGGTAGTATACATGACATCCTCAATCTCCATCACCATTAAAGGGTAGTCCTTTAGTGGTTCTATGTTCTTTAAAATATACGAAACTACAATTCAAATGTAGACCATTCACACATGAAGCTAGTTTTAATTGAGCTTGAATCTTTCCCATAATGGCGTAGACCTATCGGCCCTCGGGCCGAGATTCGCTCACAAGATCATTCTTTAACCCCTTTGAGTTAGATTGGCTCTTTCAGATTCCCCGCTGGAATCTCTTTTCAAATTGATCCACAGGTCCTTTTCACAACTCTCAATATCGCGAGTTCACGAGTCGTGACTCTTGACTATTCCATCTCAAATCTGCGATACCTGAGATCACGAAATGGTTACGGCTCCTTCTCTATCAGCACCTTCTGTGTGTGACCACTGGATAGACTTAACGCTAGCTCCTCTCGCTTCTCGCACCTTTGCGAGTTTCACTGTCGAGCTCATGTACTCTTGTCTCGCAAATTCCTGAGACGCGAGAAGTCAATAGAATATTCACTCCTTCCAATATGTGACGTGTGTTCGCCGATCTATTTCCCGGCCCCACTGTGTGGTTCTTCCACGTGTCTCTTACGCCCAACTTCGAAATTTCGCGACTTTGCTTCCCGAAGCACTACCTCCGTCATATTCCGACACCTGAAATGTTGAGATCCCAAAATCCTTGCTGCTTCTTATCGCAACTCGTGACTTCAAGAATTTTGGGACAAAAGTCTCGACCTCTTATCCTCCAATATGCTAAAACAATGAAATTTCCACATGTCATCAACGTAGGTCCCACAACAAAACTTCCTTCCTTTTTGAGTTCAGACTTCGCGACTTTGTGAATCGTGATACTATGCTCTCGGTCCTCCGAGTCACGAAACCCCGAAATGGTCAACAAAGGTTTGACCTCCATGTCAACAAATATGCCACCTATCCACTATGTGCTATCAGGTTCTTCTGCACCTTCAAACCTCTGAATGCACGATAGGCATAGTGGGACTCTAATCCAATGGTCCTCACATGACCTAATTCCGACAATTATCCTCGCTTCTTGCGATTTTTCCACTAGCGTCTTGGAGCACGAAATTTTTGGGCTCTCATATTACAAACCTCCAAGTTTGCGAGATCCCTGGATCTCTTCCACCTATCCTCCTCCGATGGATGGCTTAGATTCTTTCATGACTTCACCACTCGTGAAGTTGAAGAACTTTCGTCTCTGACCTTCGATGTTTGAATCCCTCATAGGGAGGATCTTGTGACACATTTCCTTCCAATCGAACGGCTCAAACTCTCTCAGTATTTCGGGACTTTGCACCTTGCAACCTCGCGAGCCTTGATGCAAAGGTGTTGACCCTTCAACTCACAAAACCTCGAAATGAGATTTACATGGGTGATCCAACTACCCTCGTTGGTTCAGATCCTATGGTCCTATTCTCCCAAGATTGCACTTTGAAAAATGCTTACCGTAACTTCCGTCCTCCTCTGCCAGATCTGATGGCCCTCAGAACTTCGTGAATTCTCCACAGAGAATTCTGACCTTTCAATTCCTCCTTAACACTCCTGCGAAATGAACACAGTATCTCTTCACGAAATTTATCCACCAACAAACCAACATTGTTGCACCTTCTTACAATACTTCAAGGCACTAGCCCTCTTGATATTTTCTTCAACAACTTTGAAGATCCTATCCCTCCTGAGCTTGATTGAAAAATCCTCAAGTCCTTTGGGGGAAATTCCTATGCACACTCCTTGCGGAAATTATTCAAACACTTCCAAGTATTTGAACCTCTTTGACTCTGTGCACTCCCTATGACAACAGTCTTTTCAACAACTTCACTTAGGTTTCAAACACTGAGAATCTACTTGGCCTACGCACTCCTTGCATGACTCATGTTCTTAAGTTGCACTTCTATGAGAATGAGAACAATGCTATCACTCTTGAGCTTTTAGAGATGATCTCTGACTTCTATCAACGCACACCTTCGGACAATTTCACTGCACTCCTTGTAGGAAAAATCTTGCATAGACAGAGAAAGAATTCAAAATCATTCCTTACTCTCCCTCTCTTCAGATTTTAGACATTAAATATGAAATCAAACATTTGCGTATCAAAGAAAACACATAACAAAGAGTAAACAAGCATATATAAATCAGCATGTACAACACAGAAAAAAATTGGACACCATGAGTCTGAACTAGAGATCTTTGTTTTAATCCAGAACCTCTATACATGGGTTTTTTTTTCTCTACACAACTCTATGCTTCTTCTTCTCAATGCTCTCTTGATTGTTAATGCTGCTAATGTTACAATGATACAAGTGAGGGTGTCTATATCCGTTTTCCCTTCGTCTCCTAAAACTGTCTAATCTAAGAATTCAAAGCTACCTGCTTTCATTTACTAGCATAAATGCCTCTTAGTCCTTCATACGAGAGAAGGATGCTCAAGGTATGATTACAATCAAGAAGTGCGCTCTTCCTTAACTATTACATTTAAGTTTGGTGCATGCATATTCAAAACATTTCAAACAATTTATCATGTGCCAAAATGCCTTGGCGCTTGCCCCACACTCGCTTGTGGTTGGTGATGCTCTTACATCATACTCCCTCGCTTGAAAATTTTCAAGGGCTCTTGTCCATGATCTCTTGCACGGTCTGTCCATGCTTCTGGATCTCTGTTTCATTTTCCTAGCTGGCATCTTCAACTAGATGTCCCTTCCACTTGACCAAGTATTCAAATCATTCTTTTCTCCTAGTCCTCTTACTAACTTTTTTGTCCAGTATGCTTTCCATCTGTGGCTTCTCTACAACTACATCTGTTTAGTCCACTGAACCTCTTGGTTTTCATCACTTGTTCCTTCTTCCTCATCTTTGTATGGGTACAAATCTGAGACATTGAATACCGGAGAAATTCTAATCCCATCGGGTAATTCAATCTCATAAGCATTTGCCCCAAATTTCTTCAAGACCTTACATGGTCCAATCTTATTCATCTTCAGTTTGTTATATGTCCCCTTCAAGAACCTTTCCTTTCTCAGATGTGCTAGAATCAAATCACCAACCTAAAATTGAAGTTGTCTCCTATGTTGATCTTCTCTGCGCTTATACTCTTGCCTCGAGTTTTTCAATCGCTCCTTCACCTGGCTATGAAGTTCCTTCATCGCTTCTATGAAATCATCTGCACTAGCACTCCTAGTTGCATCTTGTTCTGAATCTCTCAATTCTGAAACTCCTCTTGTCTACATCCCATAAAAAATATGGAATGGACTCAGTCCTGTGCTTCTGTTTAGTGAGTCGTTATATGCAAATTCTTCCTGTGACAGAATATTGTCCCACTGATTGTGGTGTTCTATCACCAAGCTCCTTAGCAAGTCTCCCAAACTTTTGTTCACAACTTTTGTCTATCCATGTGTCTAAGGATGATAAGATGAATTGAACGACAAGTTTGTTCCCATATTTTTCCATAAGGTTCTCCATAAGTGTCCCACAAACTTGCTGTCTCGATCCAAAGTTATGCTCTTTGGTAAGCCATGAAGTCAAATGACTTCTTTGAAAAACAGATTCGCAATGTGAGTTATGTCACTAGTTTTCTGACATGGTATGAAGTGTGCCATCTTAAAAAATATATCCACCACCACAAAGATCAAGTCAAGCCCTCTTTCTGTTCTCGGCAGCCCCAATATGAAGTCCATGTTGATTGCATCCCACGACCTATTAGGTATGGGTAACGGTTGATAAAAACCTACATTATGCCTCTTCCCTTTTGAATGCTAACAAATTCTGCATCTGTCCACCAACCTTTTGACATCTACTCTCATTCCTGGACAAAAATATGACTTGTTTAACATTGAGAACATCTTTTCATGACCGAAATGCCCAGCCAATCCTCCACTATGTTTCTCCTTCAAAAAATTCTCCCTCATGGAGCATTTTGGAATACAATGTTGATTACCCTTAAATAGTAATCCTTCCTGGATCATGTATTTTTTCCATTGACTTCTGTCCCTGAGAATTGGATTCTAAGCTGCTTCATACACCTCCTTAAAATTTGGATCATCTCTGTACATGTCCCTGAGATCATCAAAACCTAGTGTTTTGACTTTGAACTCCTGCAACAACAAACATTTCCTACTCAAAGCATCAACAACTTTGTTAGCAGTTCTAGAAATATGCTTAGTTACAAAAGTAAAGTTCTGCATGTATTCAACCCATTTTACATGTCTTTGATTCAACTTCTCCTGTTGAGTCACAAATTGCAAAGCATGATTGTCACTATATAAGAAAAACTCCTTGTGGATCAAATAGTGTTTCCATTTATTCAATGCCTAAATAATAGCATAGAACTCCTTGCCATACGTGGAGTATTTCACATTCACTTCATTTATCTTCTCGCTGAAGTATGCTATCGGCCTGTCTTCTTGTCTCAAGACTGCCCCTATTGCAAATCCACTTGCATCACAGTTTACTTGAAATGTCTTTTTAAAATACGGCAACACCTGAATTGGTTGTTCCGTGATTTTCTTCTTCAACAAATTGAAGCTTTTCTCCACCTCTTTTGTCCAGTGAAAAGACTTGTGTCTCTTCTTCACTTTTTCCATCATCGGTGCACTAATTCCACTGAAATTCCTGATGAACTTCTTATAGAAGCTATCCAATCCATGAAAACTTCGAACTTCAAAGATATTCCTCGGTGATGGCCAATTCTTAATTACCTCCACTTTATTTGGATCCATCCTCAAGTTGTCTGCAGAAATAACAAAACCCAAATAAATGAGCCCTGTCTTCATGAATGAATATTTCTTCATATTTATGAGCAACTTCTCTTGTTGTAAAATTTTCATCACTGTAGCCAAATGTTCCAGATGCTCTGCCTCCATTTTACTAAAAATTAGTATGTCATCTAGATACACAATGACAAATATTCCGATGAAATACTTTATAACTTCATTCATCAACCTCATGAAAGTACATGGCGTGTTCGTTAAACCCAATGGCATAACAAGCCATTCATACAACCCTTCGTTAGTCTTGAAGATTTTCTTCCATTCATCACCTTCTCTCATACGAATCTGGTGATATCCACTTTTCAAATCAATCTTCGAAAAAAATTTGGCTCCACTCAAGCAATCCATCAAATCATCCATTCTTGGTAATGGAAATCTATACCTAATGGTTATCTTGTTGATTTTCCTCGAGTCAGTACACATCCTCCAGCCTCTGTCTTTCCTCGAACTGAGTACTGTCAGAACAACACATAGACTCAAGCTTTCTCTAACCAACCCTTTGTCCATTAAATCCTAGACCTATATTTTGATTTCTTCATTCTCCTGTGGCATCAATATGTACACTTCTTTGCTTCGTAAACTAGCTCTAGGTAGGAGATCAATATGATGACTCACACTTCTAATCGGTGGAAATGAACGAGGTAGTTCATCCACTACTATGTCAGCAAACTCTTCCAACAGTTTCTGAACTTCTTCCAGTAAATCATCTACCCTTGTATTGGTTAAAACAATTTTAGGCTTCCTGACCACAATGAATTGTGGTTCCTCCTTCTTCTTAGCACCTATAAGAAGTTCCTTCCCACCCATGAGAAGTACAGTGCTACTTACTTCAGGTTTCACCTCTTTGTCTTTGATCGGAACCGACATCTGAGTTCTCCCATTCTTCTCTAGGGTGTATGTGTTCTTCCTCCCATCATGAATCACATTTCTATCATATTTCCATGGTCTACCCAGCAATAGATGGCAAACATCCATGGGAATGACATCACAGAGCATTTCATCTTTATACCCTCCTATTTTAAATTCAACTAAACATTGTTTAGTGACATTTACCTGATGTCCTTTTTGTATCCATGAAACTCTGTATGGGCTTGGATGTTCAATAGTCTCTAGCTCTAGCTTTTCTACCATCTCTATAGAAAATAGATTATTTTTGCTACCACTTTCCACAGTGACTTTGCATACCCTGTCCTTGGTTTTGCAAGCGGTCTGAAAAAAACCGTTCCTTTGGACCGAACTCTCCACCTCCTTCTATGGTGTTAAGAGAACTTTAGCATCATCAATGATCTTCCGCCTTTAGCATCTTCTACCTCAATATTCTGCCTCTCTCCTTCTGAAATGTGAGTTTCACCACCTTCCTTCTTCTTATCTGGACACTCATAAGATTTATGTCCGACCTTTCCACATGTGAAGCATTTCACTACTCCACCTCTTCCTCTTCCTCTACCTCTCGTACGAGGAAAAATGTTTCCATCAACATACTGACCTCTCTATGAAATTCCACCTCTCTTAGTTTGAGTCTGAGGTTTCCTCTAATATTCTTTGGGTTTTTGATTTCTATCCTGGGCAACTAATTTGCCTCTGGCTTGACTTCTGCCTCGGCCTCTTTGACCTTGTTTTTGATTCATCTTCTCTTCAGCCTTTAGAGCCATATGATAAGCATCTTCCAGCATTTGGATGGTCATCATGCTCATCTCCTCCTGAATATCATATCTCAAACCATTCATGTACCTGGAAACTTTTTCATCATCACTTTCATGATGACTTGCCCTGGTGTTCAGCCTGTAGAATTCTTCAGTGTACTCCTTCACTGTCATCATCTTCTATATAAAATTTTGCATTCTTCGAAACAGAGTAATTTGGTAATCCCTGGGAATGAATTTCTCCTTCATCTTTGCGACCATCCTATCCCAACTCTTGATTTTCTTCTTGCCTTTGCAACATCTGTCAGCTTGTAGCTCATCCCACCACAATGTTGCATGTCCTTTTAGTATTGTGACAACATGTTTGACCTTTTTGTCCTCCATGACATCTTCATAGTCAAAATATGTGTCCAGAGCTCTAATCTAGTCTAGAAGCTCTTCAACATCCAGGTTTCCTTCATATACTGGAATATCCATTTTTTTCTTAACACCCATTCTTGCAACAACCCTAAGTAGGCGTTCATTTGTTGCATCTTCTGCTATAGCTTCTTCTCCTCATGTCCAACTTCATTTTCACTTTTGAAATCACTAACATCTCCAACACTAGTTGTGTGCCTCTATGTTGTCTCCATGTCCTCAAGTCTGGTGCGTATGTCATGCATCTCTCTCTCCATGGCTGGATTTGGCACCTCCCTACCCCTTCCTCTTGTGGATCAGGTGTTTTCCTGTCTCTTCTTCTCGGTGGCATGGCTGAGATTTATTTCTCACTTCCCTTGTCTGAACTATACAAACATAGTCAAGCTCTGATACCACACTGGCATAGACCTATTGGCCCTCGGGCCGACATCCACTCACAGGATCGTTATTTAACCCCTTTGAGCCAGATTGGCTCTTTTGGATTCCTCACTGGAATCTCTTTTCAAACTGATCCACAGGTCCTTTTCGCAACTCGCAATCTCGTGAGTCGTGACTCCTGACTCTTCCTTCTCAAATCCACGATACCCGAGATCATTAAATGGTTACGAATCCTTCTCTGTCAGCACCTTTTGTTATGTGACCATCGGCTAGACTTAATGCTAGCGCCTCTCACCTCTCGCACCTTCACGAGGTTCACTATCGAGCTCATGTAATCTTATCTTGTGAATTACCGAGACGCGAGAAGTCAACATAATATTGAATCCTTCGAATATGTGATGTGTATCCGCCGGTCTATTTCCCGACCCCATCGTGTGGTTCTGCCAAGTGTCTCTTATGCCCAACTTTGGCACTTCGTGACTTCGCTTCCTGAAGTGCTACCTCTGTCATATCCCGACACCCAAAATGCCGAGATCCGGAACTCCTCACTACTTCTTATTTCAACTCATGACTTCAGGACTTTCAGGACAGAAGTCTCGACCTCTTATCCTCCGATATGTTGAAATGGAAAAATTTTGACACGTTGTCAATGCGGGTCCCACAACAGAACTTCCCACCTTTTTGAGTTCGGACTTCGCAAATTTGTGAATCCTGATGCTATTCTCTCAATCCTCTGACTCATGAAACCTCAAAATGGTCAACAAAGGTTTGACCTCCATGTCAACAATTATGCCACCTATGCACTATGTGCTGTGAGGTTCTTCTGGACCTTCAAACCTCCAAATGCACCATAGGTGCAGTGAGACTCTGATCCAACGGTCCTCACGTGACTTGGATCCGACGGCTATCCTCGCTCCTCGTGATTTCACCACTCGTGACTTGGAGCACCCAATTTTTGGGCTCTCACCTTACGAACCTCCAAGTTTGCGAGATCCATAGATCTCTACCACCTATCCTCCTCCGATGGATGGCTTAGATTCTTTTGTGACTTCACCACTTGTGAAGTCGAAGAACTTCCCTGTCTGACCTCCGATGTATGAATCCCCGATAGGGAGGATCTTGTGACATGTGTCCTTCCAATCGGACAACTCAGATTCTCTCACTATTTCGGGACTTCACACCTCACGACCTCATGATTCTTGATGCAAAGGTTTCGACCCTTCAAGTCACAAAACCCTGAAATGA